>VDFB02258801.1:64617-291846 GCA_007258455.2 Sequoia sempervirens | reverse complement strand
TAGTATCACACAAGGAATTTGATGAACTTGGTGGATCCAATATATAAGATAGCCATGGAAATACAAAACTCATAAAGAAAATAAAGACCATGCCCCTACATCAAACCATCAAAAGCATGACATGATATGAATAATTGTGGAAAACCTAAAGGTAGAAAATGTAAGCATTAAAAGATAATAAAATATGATCAAGAAAATCAATAACAACAATCAATTGACCATGCATAATCATTCCTTTTTCTAAGGGTAGGACAAATGGTGCTTGATATGGGGAACAATATATCCCACAAATGTTGATATGTGCAAATGATTGAGGTTGTTAATGATGTCCTTGAGGTTGTATGATATTAGTTACATAAGTGGTCAAATGAGTGAGGCTATTTTATGAAATGATTGTATTGTATATATGTCTCATTCCTTGATACAATGATGTGTTATATAATCAACTACTTGTTTTCTCATTGATTTACTTAGATTGAAAATAATGTGATGCTCAGTGTTAGGAATAATATAGTCCAAAATGATGCAACCATGTGTGAGGATCCATTGGACATGTTAGGAAATATATGCATGAAGCTAAAAATGAGTACCATCTATTACAAATATGTGTAGTTGGTGTTGTCATTGGTGTCAAATGTATGAGTAGGAGATTATTGCAAGGTCCTTGTGAGTAGTTGGTCTTGAGTTGATGTTGTCACTGATGATGCTTTGATTAGTTGTATTATGTTGTCATTAGTAAGCTATTGGTGTCAACCTCTAGTGTTGCTTTGATAAGATTTCTCTATGAATGTAGGGTTGAGTTGCTAGGTTACAATTGGCTCGGTGGTGATGAAGATGTTGATGATATGTTTCTAGTGCTTGGTTTCCAAGTGCTTACGAGATAATTCGAATAAAAAGAGGAAAACGTGTGTTGCAGTGGTGTTCTATGTTGCAGAGTAGCATTTTGGTTCAAATTCACATTTATTCTATGTTGAAGATCTACTTGAGTGGTTTGGATATGTTGATCAGAGATGTTCAGAGGTATTGCATTCATAATTTGGTGTGCTGGATCATTGTGTGGAGGAAGGTGTGTACACTAGTATGTGAACTGTGTATTGTAGAGGTGTCTGGGATAAATGTTTTTGCTCTGGATTTCTTTGCAGAGTGGTTTTAGGTCTTGCATATCTAGAAGGGTGTTGATAGTGTTTGTATATTTATTCAGTTGAATTTGTTTGAAGTTTGGTGCTTCAGAAGTCAATTTCTTGAGTTACAGTATATGAGAAAATTATTTGAGTGAACTAGGTGTGTACATTATTCAGGTGAAAGTTGTTAGTGAAAGAATTTGTTGGATTTCAGGGTATTTTTGGAATACTCTACATTGTGTTCAAGTGTTATGTGGTATCTGTGAGTCATATTTTGGATTTGAGGAAGGACACACTTAAATGTTAATGGTGTTAACATAGGTTCGACTAACCTTGGGTGTTTACACTAATTGTGGATTTTTTTATGTGTTTATGGAAGCATGTCATGACATGTATGAGTGGATTAGGTCCTAGCTAAGGTGTGTTGTGGTTCGCCTTCATTCCTTTCCACTGTAGGAATTTTTTGGTGTCAACCTAGTTTGAATTTGCATGGTTGAGGTGCAGAGCTGAACTTGGAAAATGTGTTCAAAGTTGAAGATGGTATAAATATGTGTTGATTTATTGAGGGATGCAAAGATAGATGTGTGTGATGCAAAGATAGATGTGTGTAATGCAAATGATGTGAATTGTAGTTGTGAGGTGCAAATTTGTGCAGTGTAGTGCTAGCTTTCATGTGTTAGATTACTGGATGTAGTGAGATAAAGGTGTCTACAATTCTTCAATAAGACTACGAAGGTATTGGTGATGTTGTGGTGGACTTTTTTGTTTCATTGAGATGGATTTCTCATTTTAACACTCTTTTATATCTTATTTTCAATTCTGATAGTAAGCCTTTCTTTCTTTTGGGTAGTGAGCCTTCCAACAGTGAGCTCTTTGTAATCGATGTTGATATTACTTTTTGTGAGCTAATCCTCACCGTGGTTTTTCCCATCTTGAGTTTTCCACATAAATCTGGTGTCTCTTTGTGCATCGTATTGCTTTGGTTATGTTTTTGTAATCTAATTTCATGATAAATCACTCTAATAGATTAAGGGTTAATTGAATTAATGTGTATCTAAATGTTTGTGAGGGTTTTGAAGTTTTAAGGTACAACTAATTCACCCCCTTCTTAGTTGTCTTGTGCATTCAACAATTGGTATCAAAGCAAGGTTCCTTAGAAGAAAGCTTAACCACTTGAGGTAGATTTGGGATGGTGCACAAGAAAGATGTTCCTTTGTTTGATGGACTAGATTATGCATTCTAGAAGACAAGGATGGAAGGTTTTTTGGTTTCTCTTGGATTTGAAATTTGGAAGTCTATTGAGAATGGATATACTATACCTCCAAATGGTCCAAAGACTGATGATGAGATCAAGGCCTATGAAAAAAATTGTAAAGAAAGGTATGCTCTTTTAAGTGGTCTTGCTAATTTTGAATTAGTGAAAGTTATGAATTCAAAAAATTCTAGAGAAATTTGGGTAAAGTTAGAAAGCATTTATGAAGGAGGGTCAAGCAAAATAAGATATAAAATCTGAAGATCATGTTTGAGACCTTGCAAATGTCTAAATATGAAAAAAACACAAGCTACTTGAAGAAGGTGGATGAAGTTGTCAATGACATCGAAGGTGTTGGTGGAGAACTAAAAGAAGTGGTAAAGAAGGTGCTCAAAACTCTTCCTAAATCTTATAGTCATAAAGTTTCTACTATTGAGGAATTACAAAATTTGAATCAATATACCAGAGGTCAGTTGTATGGTTCTTTAATTTCTTTTGAAATGAGGGAATTTGGTACAAGTAATGCAAAAGTTAAGACTGCTTTTAAGGCTAGAAAATTAGAGAAGACTGTGGAATTAGATTAAGAGGATCTTGATGGTGTGGAAGCTAGATTTATGAGAAGAATGAAAAAGGGTACTAGAAAGTACAAAGGTAAGTTTCCTTTCAAATGTTTTAGCTGTGGAAAGATATGCCAAATTATGCTTCAAGATGTCCAAACAGAGCTTTGAATGATAAAAATAGGGAAAACAAAGGTAAGATGATTAAGAAAAGTTATTGTGTTAGAGAAAATGCAAGTATATATGATGATGAATCTGATTATGGGGATGATGAGGATGGTAAATTCTTGTTCATGGCTTTAAAAAATGAAACTAGTTTTGCTAGCTTTGAGATATGTGTGAAGGAAAATGTTATAAAAGCAAGTGTTAATACTGAAGAAACTTTGGTGTTTTCTTTTCATGCTCTAATCATATGACTGGTGGTAAGAGTAAGTTTGTTAAACTTGAAAAATATAGAGGACTAGTTAGGTTTGGTGATGATACATCTGCTAAGATATGTGAAAAATATTCAATCCTAGTTTTGATGACAAGTATAATACTAATTATGTTCTTTATGTTAAGGGTTTAAGACATAACATCTTGAGTGTTGGACAAATGTGTCGTAAAGGATACAATCTTATGTTCAGGATGATGGTTGTGAGATCAGAAAAAGGCTCCATAACTATGATTACTACTGGAAGGATAGATGGAAATGTCTATGGTTATTGTTTCATGACTCAGATCAATGAAAGTTGACTATGGCATAAAATAATGTGTAACACCAATTTTGATAGCCTAGTGAGATTAAGTTCAATTCAAGCTATGAGAGATATGCAAAAGATTACAAAGCATATCAATGTTGTCTATAAGGAATGTCAAGTTGGAAAGCAAGCAAGAAAAAGCTTCAAATTCAAAGAACAATCTTCTTCCAGTCTGTTGGCATTGGTACATACAAATCTTTGTGGTCTTTCTAGAGTAAGAAGTATTCAAGGTGATAGGTATTTCATGCTATTGATTGAAGATTTTTCTAGATGGACATGGGTTACTTTTCTCAAATAAAAGTAAAAATCCCTAGATAAGTTTAAAGCATTCAAAGTTATGGTTGAGAATGAAATGGATATGAAAATCAAGTGCTTGAGGTTTGACAGAGGTGGAGAGTTCACGTCCAATGAATTCAATATCTTTTGTGAGAATCATGGAATAAAGAGGGATTTATCTACCCCTAAGACTCATCAACAAAATGGTGTGTTGAAAGAAAGAATAGGACTATTCAAGAAGCTGCAAGGACAATGATGAAAGAAGAAAATCTATCAAAATTCTACTGGAGAGAAGCAATTCATTTTTTTTTTACATACTTAATAGAGTGCAAGAAAGAGAAAACAATACAAAGAATCCCTATGAGCTATGTTATGGAAGGATTCCTATTGTCAAGTACTTTAGAGTGTTTGGAAGAAAAATCTATTTATGATATTGCTATCAGGATTCAACCGTGTAGTTTCAAGTCAAACTCATTGACCCATGTTTCATGAGTAGTGGTTCAACAAGAACCCATCTCTCATGATATCTAATGGTCCACTTAGCACTCATTGCATCTAGGTGATGCTCACAGAGGTGAAGCACTGGTCCGTCCCGGGAGGTCACCCATCCCAGTACTGCTCCAGCTCAAGCGCGCTTAACCAGGGATTTTTTTCCAAGGTTAAGCCCGCTTGAGTTGTTACCCCATTTGCAAAACCTTCGGCAAGTGTTGTGCCTTATGAACCATTCATTATAGAGCCCCTTAGCTCACCAATTGATAAGTAGGAGGTATTTTTCCAATAAAATAAGTATCAAATTATGATATTGCTATTAGGATTCAACCATGTAGTTTGAGTCAAACTCATTGACCCATGTTTCATGAGTAGTGGTTCAACAAGAACCCATCTCTCATGATATCAATGGTCCACTTAGCACTCATTGCATCTAGGTGATGCTCATTGCAGGGTGAATCATCATCCGGCCCTGAGGTCACTCCATCCCAAGATTAGCCAAGCGCACTTAACCGTGGAGTCGCGTTTAAGCCTGAGTTACACCGAATTAAAACCTTCGCCATGTTGTGCCTTATGAACCATTCATAATAGAGCCCCTTTAGCCCAACAATTGATAAGTAGGAGGTATTTTTCCACAACAAGGTCAAATATGATATTGCTATCGATTCAACCGTAGAAGTTTCGAAATAAACTCATTGACCCATGTTTCATGAGTAGTGGTTAAACAAGAACCCATCTCTCATGATATCAATGGTCCACTTAGCACTCATTGCATCTATAGGTGATGCTCACGAGGTGAAGCACCGGTTCGCCCCGAGGTCACCCATCCCAAGCATCAGCTTCTAGCTCAAGGGAAAATTCTATATTAGAAGAGATGAAGAAAACTTAGGAAAGTTTAATGTAAGGTCTGATGAAGGTATCTTTCTTGGATATTCTACTAAAAGAAAAGCTTATCGATGCTACAACAAGAGGCTAAGAGATATTGTTGAGAGTTCAAGTGTCAAGGTTGATGAAGATCTATAGAAGAATTTAGTGGTGATAGATGGATATGAATTAGATGAGTCTTCTTCCAGAGAGGAATAAAAAGCTAAGGAAAAAGAAGTGCAAATTGAAGAGGAAGAAGCTCCAGAAAGGATTCCTAAAAATCCTAAGTATGTGCAAAAGAATCATTCTGAAGAACAAATCATTGGTGATAAGATCAAAGGTGTACTGACAAGAAGGAAATTTGATGAAGAACAAGTAAATCTATGTTTACTTTATGAATTTGAACCTAAAATAGTGATTAGAGCATGCAAGGATGAGTAATTGATCAAGGCAATGGAAGAAGAACTAATGCAAATTGAGAAAAATTAGACTTGGGAACTTGTCCCAAGACCAACAAATTTGAATGTGATTGGAACTAAGTGGGTATTCCAGAACAAACTGAATGAGAATGGAGAAGTAATAAATTATAAGGCAAGGCTTGTGTGTAAAGGCTACTCACAAATATAAGGAATAGACTTCAAGGAAACATTTTATTTGGTGGCAAGAATGGAAGCTATCCATATTTTTTTAGCTTTTACAACACATAAGGATTTCAAAGTATATAAAATGGATGCGAAGTTTTCTTTCTTGAATGGTGAATTGGAAGAAGTATACATAGAACAACAAGAAGGATATAAATTATCACATAAATCAGATATGGTTTGAAAATTGGAAAAGGCATTATATGGGTTGAAGCAAGCTCCCAAAGCTTGGTATGTAAGGTTAGACAAGTACTTTTTACAACAAGGATTCAATAAAGGTACCACAAATAGCAATCTTTATTTAAAGGTGAAAAAAATAAAATCTTGATTGTGGTTGTGTATGTTGATGACATAATTTTTGGGGGAAATGAAGCTATGTGTAAAAAATTTGCAGAGGAGATGCAGAAATAATTTGAAATGTCAATGTTTGGGGAGATGAATTTCTTCCTTGGGCTACAAATCAATCAGAGAAATAAAGGTATTTTCATTTCACAATCAAAGTATGCCAAGGAAATTTTGAAGAAGTTTGGAATGGAATATTCTAAACCGGTATGTACCCCTATGGTTACTGGTTGCAAGCTGAGCAAGAATGATGAATCTCCTAAGGCTGATTAGAGAAAGTATAGATCAATGATTAGAGGAATGCTATATCTAACTATTACTAGACTAGATATCAAGCATGCAGTTTATCTTGTGGATAGATTTCAAGAAGATCCTAGAGAGTCACATGTTGCAACAGTGAAGAGGATATTCAGATACTTGAAGGGCACTCTGGATCATGGCTTGTGGTATCCAAAGGATAACGACTTTACTCTGAGTGCTTACATAGATGCAAATTGGGCTGGTTGTGTAGATGATAGGAAAAGTACAAGTGGTGGTGCATTCTATCTTGGATGTAGATTAGTGTCATGGCTAAGAAAGAAAAAATATTCAGTGTCTTTATCTACTGTTGAAGCATAATACATTGCAAAAACATCTTGTTGCACACAATTTTTGTGGATGAGGAAAAAATTCAAGAATATTAGAGTGACGAACCAATTTCTATCTTTTGTGATAATACAAATGCTATTAATATATCAAAGAATTAGATAATGCATTCAAGGAAAAATCATATCTCAATATGGTATCACATTTTAAGAGAGAAGGTTGTAGAGAATGAAGTGAAGCTTGAATATGTGCCTACAAAGGAACAAGTTGCTGAAAAATTCACTAAGCTCTTCCTAAGGATACTTTTGAGTATCTTCAGGAGAAGTTGGGGGTTATTGCCCCTCCTTCTTTGAACTAGATGCATAAGGAGATGCATCATTCCAGTGGATCTCAAGATTCATTCTTTGGTCTAGACTGATGTTGGTGGGTACCTCCTAGGGGGAGTAGGTAATGGCATTTTTGGTTGTAACAATTAGGAAGAGTGAGTGTTGTCATTGTGCAGTGGTTGTTGATTGATGCACTATGGTGTGTGCTCCTAAGGGGGAGTATGCAGAGCAGTAAAGGAAAGGAATTTGCAAAGCAATGGTAAACAATATGATTGATGTCAAGAGGAGAATGAGTGATGCAAATATTTTGTCCTTTGCCATTGATGTCGGAGGGGAAGAGAGTCATGTGAAAAAGATAAGCCAAAAAGGGGGAGAGAACAATATGAAAAAGAAGTGTTATTTATCAAAGGGAGAGAGAGAGTAATGAGATAGTTGTGTAAGGGGGAGAAAAGAGATAATAAGTTGGTATAGAGCAAGACTATTGATGATCAAAGTTGTGTTTGTTGTTGATGGTTTTTCACATCGTGTATTGCCATCAATGACAAAGGGGGAGATTACTGCAAGTATGTGTTGTTGGTATTGTCATTAGTATCAACTGTATGAGAAGGATATTATTTCAAGGGTGTGAGAAATTGGTATTGATTTGATGTTGTCTCTGATGATGCTTTCATTAGTTGCATTATGTTGTCATTATTAAGCTACTGGTGTCAACCTCTAGTGTTTCTTTGATAAGATTTTGTCTATGAATGTAGGGTTAAGTTACTAGGTTTCAGTTGGTTTGGTGGTGATGAGGAAGTGCTGAAGATGTTGATGGCATGTTTCTGGTGCTTGGTTCCCAAGTGATTTTAAGAAAATTTGAATAAAAAGAGGAAACAATGTGTTGCAATGGTGTTCTATTTTGCATAATAGCATTCTAGTTTGGCTCTGCATTTCTTCTATGTTGAATATTTGATTGAGTGGTTTAGATATGTTGATAAGAGATGTTTAGAGGTTTTGCATTCAAAATTTGGTGTGTTAGATTGTTGTGCAAAGGAAGGTATGTTCACCAGTGTGTGAACTATGTATTGTAGAGGTGTCTGGGAGAAATGTTTTTTCTCTCCATTTCTCTGCAGAGTGGCTTCAGGTCTTGAATATCTGGAAGGGTGTTGATAGTGTTTGTATATTTATTCAGTTGAAGTTGTTTGAGGTTTGGTGCTTCGAAAGTTATTTTCTTGAGTTGCAATGTATGGAAAAATTATTTGAGTGAACTGGGTGTGTACATTCTTCAGGTGAAAGTTGTTATGAAGGAATTTGTTAGATTTTAAGGTTTTTTTGGAATATTCTAGATTGTGTTCAAGTGTTATGTGGTGTCTGTGAGCCATCTTTTGGATTTGAGGAAGCATGCACTTAAATGTTAATGGTGTTAACACAATTTCAATTGACCTTGGGTGTTTACACTAATTGCAGAGTTGCTTCGATGTTTGTGGAAGCACGACATGACATGTATGAGTGGATTTAGTTCCTAGCTAAGGTGTGTTGTGGTTCTCCTTCATTCCTTTCCATCATGCAAATATTTTGGTGATCACTTAATTTGATTTTGCATGGTTGAGGTACATAGCCGACCTTTGAGAATGTGTTCAAGGTTGAAGATGGTATAAACATGTGTTGAGTTGTTGAGGGATGTAAAGCTATATGTGTGTGATGTGAATGATGTGAATTACAGAGTTGAGAGGTGTGAATTTATGCAATTTAATGTGAGATTTCATGTGTTAGATTACTCGATGTAGTGAGCAGAAGGTGTCTACAATTCTTCAATAAGACTATGAAGGTATTAGTGATGTTGTGGTGGACTTTTTTGTTGCATTGAGATAGATTTCTTATTGTAACACTCTTCTCTATCTTCTTTTCTATTATGGCAGTGAGCCTTTGGCAATGAGCCTTTCTTTCTTTTGGGCAGTGAGACGATGTTTATATTACTTTATATTGTGAGCTGATCCTTACCATGGTTTTTCCCATCTTGGGTCTTCCATGTAAATTTGGTCTCTCTTTGTGCATTGTGTTGCTTTGGTTTTGTTTTTGTAATATGCTTTCATGATAAATCACTCTAACAGATTAAGGGTTAATTGAATTAATGTGGATCTGAATGTTTGTGAGGGTTTTTAAGTTTTAAGGTACAATTGATTCACCCCCCTCTCAGTTGTCTTCTGAATTCAACACCATCCACTCAAATAAGGATGCCATGGAGCAAAAATAGTAAGATAGGATGGGATGGAAAGTGATAATATGATGGTAGGATGTTGTAAGTTATGAAAGGGATAATGGATGACACAAATATAGTAAGAGGGTTGGTGAGATAATGGTTTTCCTTCTATACATGATACCTATTTGCCAAGTTTTTACCATGGTACTTATCCAATGTTCCACAAGGAGTGGTTTTCACCATAGGATGAATCATTTATCTTTACTATTTTTGGATTTTTTAATTTTTTTTTACTTTTTTCTGATTTTTTTGATTTTTTTGATTTTTCATATTTATTGATTTTTTTTTTATCTATCAACTTTTTTTCACCTTTTAAAAAGAATTCACTTCTTTTTTAAATTAGATTTTTTATATTTTTGAAAATGGGATATTGCATGGATTTAGGCATAGAACCTTTTGAGGTGGATGACATTGAGAGGTGCATCAAATGGCTTCCCTTATGGAGTAGCTAGCTGATAAGCACCTAATCCATATTTGGCTATAATAACATAGGGGCCCAACCAATTAGGCTCAAACTTTCCTTTCTTTTCTTGATTTGCAAGATTCCTTTGATTCTATTTGAATACAAGGTCACCATCTTGGAACTCTCTAGGCCTGATTATATTATTGTAACTTCTCTAGAGAAAATTTTGGTAAGCTTCTAGATGGTTGAAAGCATTAAGGTTTCATTAATATAGAAGCTCTTGTTGATGCAAGTGTGAAACCCTATACTCTTCATCATTGATGAGGTTCTTCAAGGAAATACATAATTATGGTTATTCAAATTCAATTGACAAGATGGCCTTAGTGACAAAGATAAGGGAATATGGAGTGGCACCAATAGGTGTGAAAATTCTAGTGTGGTAGGCCCAAAGAGTGAGATTGAGGTGGAGATAACAATCAAGACTAGTATTATTGATAACTTTCTTAAGGATTATTAGTAATGTTTTTATTATTTTCCTCAACTTGACCATTACCTTGAGGTTGGTATGTAGTGGACCAATGGTGTTGGATATGGAAGCGTTCACAAAGATTATGATGATGGTGGAATAGATACCATAATGATAAATGATATGGAAAAGGATGAATTTGGAAATATGGGTGCCAGTAGTAAAGGTGAGGGGAATAGATTCTACCCACTTTGTAAAATACTACGTGGTGGTGATAATTAATTTATGGTCATTAGAGGATGAAGGATGGATCTTACCAATTAAGTTGAGGCCCCATTGGGAAAAGGGCTAAGGGGCAGAAATATGTTGCAACTATTGAGAAGTTACATGAATGCTATCTCCATTTTGTTGACACAAAAGACACCATTTGACATATTGACATGCATCATGATCCATTGTAGGTCAATAATGTCTTATTTGGAGAATATTTTTAGGTAATACCATTCCACTAGTATAGGCCTCATATATACCATTCAATGGTTAAGTTATTAGACACCTATAAGGGTTAAGAGAGTATATAGTAAGCAACGTGACCCACTTATCCATTCATCCTATAAGGGAAGCCCTCAAGAGAAGGTATTTGAGTGGATCTACTTTAGAAATGGGCTTTGTGTGATTAATACACATGTAATGTCAAAGATTTTGAGAGCTAAAGACTACAACTAAACATGCTTTTTCTATGGGAGTATAATTAAGCTCATAACCTACCGAAGTGTGAATGATGTTGTAGACACCTAAAAATGTCTTGATGGATCACATTGGCTAACTAACATCATTTCATTCTAAAACCCATCCTCTTTTCACTTAATTAATTAAATTAGCCTAGCTATTTAATTAATCATGTCATTTTCATCTATTAATCTAATTACTCTATTCAGGTTAATTCACCCCCTTTCATGCTAACATTTCATCCTATTAAATTAAATACATCAAAATATTTAATTTAAATCCCTAAGTCCTCTTATTTAATTAAATAACCCTAAGTTATTTAATTGTCATATCATATCTCTCCTTTTCATTAAATCACTTTATTTAATGAATATCATGAAATTCCCCTAATTGCATAATTAAACCTTTGTTTTAATTATTAATTACTAATTAATCTAATCCCCCCCACTTGCAAGGGAATATTTCTCCCTTTACACATTCCTCCAAAAGGAATATTCCCATGGAATATTCCTTCCCCTTTTGCACAATTAAACTTTGTGTTAATTTGCTAAATATCTATGTTCCTCACCCATGAGAATATTCCAAAAGAATATTCTCTCTCCTCACTCATTTGAAAAAGGGGAATATTCCTTTATAACAAACTTACTTGACGTCTTGTGCAAGTTAGCTTGTGACCTCTTGTGCAAGTTAAAAGTGTGTTTGTTTGGAAAAAAGTGAACCCTTGATTAAATATCATCATTGATTCTCATCCCTTGATGAGAATCAATGATCCATGTTGATAGGTTGTCGTTAGGTCCTAACACTTTAGTTGATAAATACAAATATATCGACTAGGTAGTGTTCGAAGGCTATATGCAATAGAAGAAATCTTGAATATCTCCCTCAGTTTTCCTAGATGTTGCACAACTAAAATAAAACTCTAAACTAAGAAGCCACTATACTTAGAAAGCAAGAAATCATTTATCTAGAAAGATTGAAATAACTAAACTAGAAAGTAGAAAATTATAAGTCTAAAAAGCATAACAAATAAACTAGAAAGCATGGAATTGATTAAACTAAGAAATGTATAAATTGTTGAAGTAAACCTTGTAAAGAAACTAGGAAACATTGATCTAACAAGAGATAACAATATTAACAACTAAAAAAAAATGATTTAACAATCTGAAACAATAGAGAGAAGGTGCTCTAGAACTTTAGACACTAAACTCAAAGGCTACAAACTCAGCCACAACCTGCAGGATTAGTCTTAACAAAATTACAAACACAAAAATAAACTTCAATTCTAATTATTATCTAGTAAATGAAAGTACAAAATTAAAAGTAGAATTCTTATCTATCTAATCTACAACCCCTCGAGTGGCCAGCTCTCGGGTGCTCCTACGCTTAGCTTAGATCACATACACTGGTAACTCCAAAATTACTTCATTCAAAATAACACCATTCACATTATTCAATAACCCCAAAAGTGGCAGCAAAACTCATTTTTATTCATATTAAAATTGTAACTCAGAAAACATAGTGACAACATAACGATATTCTTATGTATATATTGTTTTCAACAGTTACATATTTATATAAGAGCAACTAACAAAATCCTACTTTTCAGTTGGTAAAGTATTCAACTGATTTTCAACAACTACCCGACTTTAAATCCCATGACATGAAACATTAAAGGGTTCGACACGAGCCATAAAGTCTTTAAAATTGAAAATAATAGAAACTACAAAAACTCGGTCCATCATGTATGCTCCTAAAGTTCTGACACCCATTCGCTTGTCTTCAATGGTGTTGAAGTCTACATTAAACCTCTTTGACTGGCATGATAACCGATTGTGGAAGTTGACCTGTGCAATGGTCAAAAACTAAACCATTAAGTCAGCGTAGGCTAGCTTATTTTGACTAATTTCAAGAAATAAATATTGCATGCCTTTTCACAAAAAGAAAGCAATTACTTATGCTAAAGACAATTAATTTGTAGGGTAAGGATGGCTGAAAGATGTGAGGTTAAGTATTTAGTCCATTATATTGATGAGGTTATTTTTGCCTTATAATTTCCTCCCCTTCCTAAGCTCGAGCAGGTCCTCCTACTCTTTGGTGTGCTCCTTGCCCTTCATTTCCCAAATTATTATTCAACACCTCATATTTAGCACTGAGATCATCCAAATCATCTGCCTCTGTATCCAGTTCCTCTGGTTCCTTTAGAAATCCCTAATGAATAGTGACCCTTTGTACCCATCTTTCAAAATTGTCATTACTCTAATATGTATTGATATATGTTGTAGGGGGTGGTGAAACAAGTAGAGGTGGTCTATACCTCATGCCAATCTAGTTAAATTTTAATTGCTCAAGGATATCAGTCAAGGCTACTGCCCTTCTGTAGGACCATCTAATATTAAGAGGTGAAATTACCTCTCTTTTCTTGAGATACATAGGAAGAGGGGTATACCTTTCTTCACATGCATGCCAAGCTTTCCTTATTAACTTTGGTCTTTGATCTTGAAAATGATTATGGCACAGTCGAAGGTTATTATTATACTTGCTTTGTACATTCTCTCTAAGTTGAACACCCAGGAACTATGCTTTGAAATAGAAAGGCTTCCTATGGGGGTATCTCATTTGCAATCCAACAATTTTCTCTGCATGTGCATACTCCATTGACCGATCCTGCAAGTGAATCTAATTACGCATTGTGGATAGGAATGGTCTCAGTTGAACTTCTCCCACAAAGAAATTAACATAAAAATATGTATATTCTTCCAAGAGAAAATTGTGGACAAAGAATTCACATAATAAATCTTGCTGATCAGGAGTTGACTCAACAAATATCTTAACAAATTCTTTATCATCTAGGTCATGTGGCTGGTTATGGAGGATTCTAAGTAACTTCCATCTTGGGAGTTGTTCATTGAGGAACATAGAATACAACCTAGATGGTCTTCTATAAGCCAACAATAACTCACCGATTTCACAAGCATCTTATTTAGCTCTATATGCTTTGTGGAATGATTCTTTTAATAGTACTAATTCCTTTTTCAGCCTATTATTTTCAAATTCTACATCCCTTAAGAAGTAGCATCTCTCCATCCATTTCCTCAATAGTGGAGGGATATGTACCTGGAACCATTCTAAAATAGTTGGTTTAGTTTGTGTTCCCTTGGATTCCGTTATTGGCTTAGTGTCGCTTTCCTACAAGTCCTGCTCTAACTCCACAATTCTACTCACAAAAGCATTAAGTTCAACTTCCTGCCTATTTATTTCTTCTTCAAAAGCATTAAATATTTGCACAAAATTATTTTTCAAACCTTGGATGTGCTTGTCTTTCTCATACAAATCAACCATATGCTGCTTGTTTTGTTGATTCCATTGCTGTATTTGGTACTGCAACTGCTCAATGACCCTATCTTTTTGCTCCATCTACATTGTCAATTTTGAAATTTTTTGATCCCTTTTAATTACAATTGTAGCATGTGCCTCAATTTCTTCTTGATGCTGGGTGATCTGTTCTTCATTACTCTGTAACCGAAGTTTTAGTTCAGTAATTTTTGTTTCCAAATTTTCTAATTCTTCTCCTTTCTGACCAGATTCTGCATCCCCTATGCTAACATAAAAAGGTAGGTTGGGGATTTCCATGTTAGCATGAGGTGCATTTTCCTCAGTACTAGGTACATTTTCAATTCTATCAAGAAAAGGAGAGAATCCCCCCATAGGTTCATCTTCAATCTCCACAGAATGTGGAAACTGTACTTTTCCCTCTCCCTGTTCCCTTGGAGATGGTGTTCTCTTCTCTTCAGCCTTGGGGGATTGATCAACTTGTTTTTCCATTTCACTTATTTCCTCATCACTAGGTTGATTTATAGTTTCCAATATTCTTGTTCGAGTCCTAGGCTTTTTCTTTTTAGAGGTACTTCCTATGTCATAGGGCACAGTTTCATTGGACTCTACATACAACCTCTTTCTTCTCTATAGAGGAGGGTTGTTTGAAAAGTGACTTTAGTCCACTTCTTCTTCTCTAGAATGCACAATTTCCACATCCCCTGACTGTCCTGGGGTTTCTAACACATTCAAAAAAGTTTCTGGTGCATCACCGCTAGGAGCCGTTGAAGTTTGTTGGGATTCAGGAGGGCCTAAGGCCTCAGAGGAGAGTTCTTCTAAAGACTGTTCTTTTTGTTTAGAGGACTTACCCTCCTCAAGTGGTCTTTCAGACTCCACTTTTTCAAAATTTTGCATAAATTTTTGCCACTTCTTTTCTGGATTTTTACAAAAAAGGTACTTGCATATCAATTGTATAAGGCCATGGTGTTTGAGGGGCCTTGTCCCAACTTTATATTTTTCCATCATGGTGGTAACTAAATGACAAAAAAATGTTGGTAAATTAACCCTAAGAGAAGGGTCTTCAGCACCATGGCGTAAATGAATTAGCATACAGAAAGGGGGCCCTACTACCCTAGTTATTTTTCCTTCATAGGTAAAATATTTTATTATCTAGGATACAATAGTTCTCCAGCGTTCTGGGATAGACATTCTATGAAAACCTTTGTTTTGTCCCCTAGTACTTATGGTGATTATAGATTGAGGCTCCCCCTCCCTATGAAACAATTCTACCATTCTTTGATAGGTAATATTGGTAGTTTCATTCAAATCAATGTCTCTATTCTCAAGGCCAGAAAGATGAGCAATACTTTTTAGACTTACCCGGAAATGCTTGCCATGCACCACAGTCTATCTATCTGCAAAATTCTTTATGAATTCTCTTACCAACTACTCGGTATATCTCTCAAAAATTTTCACGAATTCCAGCCACCCAAATTTTTGAAATAGGCCTGCAACAATACTCAATGCCAATAATTGAGTTGCTGAGGCTAGTTCAGACTTTTTCTTAGCTCCTCCCATTTTACCTTCCCTTGCCGCTCTGCTAAATTCTGTGGAAGCTCTGTAATATTCACTTTGTTTCAATTAATTGTATTGCAGATGAAAAGGGACACAATTTCTATATAACCAATGGAAGAGAAATTAATCACCTTACTTGAGTCCTTACTGAGTAATCATGACAATTTTACATGGTAAATTACACAACCATTGTCGTACTTCTAGCAATCGTGTGATGGCACAATTTTCAAAATTGAGGGGGGAATTGGTTCATCCCAATTAATTAATCTCTATTCAAAATAATTACTAACTTTAAGTAAATAAAATTGTACGCACCCTACATCTTGGCATTAAATCAAACATCACTCACCTTTGCTGACATAATTAGATAGTTACATGATTTGGTGAGGGTGGCAGTGGATAATTATGACATGGATGAGATGGTTTAAATGATGGCAAAAATTATTATGACAAAAAGGGGTGTCATAATAATTTCATTTATTACGAAAAGATGGTGAAATGACAATTAGGGCTTGTGGATCTCAAGGTGGTAGGAAAATTAAATGATGGGCATGAGTAAAACTTAGGAAAAATTAAAATACTAAAAAAGGAAAGAGCCTACAAAAATTCAGGGCATTGTCGAAAAATGTAGCTGGTTTGGGAGAAGAAAAAGTTCTGGAGCATCATTGAGAGATTTCATTGGAATGCAACAACAAAATTGAAGATTTTGGAGCATCATCGAAAGATGCAGCCAAAGTGTCAACTAAAATTTTTTGAAACATCATCGGAAGATGTAGCCGAAGCAACAATCTAAATTTTTTGAAGCATCATCAAAAGATGCAGCTAGAGCAGCAATAAAAAATTTCTAGAGCGTCATCAAAAGATGCAGCTGGAGCAACAACCAAATTTTTTTTAAGCATCATTGAAAGATGTAGCCAAAGCAACAACCAAAATTTTTTGGAGCATTGTCGAAAGATGCTACCAGAAGGAAGAAACAACATGATTCCGGAGCATCGCTAGAAGATGCATCCAAAAGAAGAAACAATAGAATTCTAGAGCATCGCTGGAAGATGTAGCCAGAAGAAGGAAGAAGAATGTGACATTTTGGCCTTTGACTTCCCAAAGCATCATTGAGTGATGCATCAGAATGCAAGATCAAAATGAGGAATGACACAAGTCAGTTGTACAAGTTCTGGAGCATCACAACAACCAAGCTAACAAGTTTTAGAGCATCACAACAGGGTGCGCTAGAATTTGTGTTTACCAAAGAAACAAAGTCTTGCAAAATATAGACAAAATTTAGCTAAATTAAAATGATGAAGTTGATGAAGAATTTGAAAGAAACATTCTAAAATGAAGTAAATTCATACGCACACTTTTTTTTTGGTTGTTTATTATGGGAAAAACTATATTGACTATGGCATAGCAAAGTCAATGCACTGGATATCTCCCTGCATTTCTACCATTTTTGCAAATTACTCTCTATTAATAGGCTTATGGTAGACACGTAATCAGTGTCCATTAACTAGGAGAGTTCAGGTTTCACCATCAATGGGTTTCAACTAAACTGAACCATTTGCAAATACCTCAAAAATTTCATATCGTCTGAGCCAATGCATTCTGAGTTTTCCTTGGTGATCCTTGTATCTGAAATCAAACAATAATTCCCAATCCCTATTATGGAATTCTCTCTCCTTGATATGTTTATCATGCCAGACCTTGCATTATTGTTGTACCAGCTCAGTTTGATGGACAACATCCAAACGGAATTCATCCAATTCACTAATCTGTAAATTTCTCTCTATCTATGCTCGTTTAAGATCTATACCCAACTCCATGACTGTCCTAAGGGTTTGGAGTTCAAATTCAATGGGAAAGAGAGGTTTCTTCCCAAAAACTAACTTGTATGGACTATACCCAGTAGTTGATTTCCAGGTGGTGTTATAAGCCCAAATGGCTTCCGGTAGTTTCTGAGCCTAGTTTTCCTTCATGATGAGATTGTTTTTGTTAAAAAAAATTTCAATTCCCTATTAGTGGCTTCGACCTATCCATTCGCCTGAGGGTGGTAGGGTGAGGACTTCTTGTGGCTCACCTAGAAATGATCTATGAAGGCTAACAAAACTTTAGACATAAACTGGGGGCCCTGATATGTGACAATTGTCCTAGGAGCTTCGAATCTAAGGAAAATTTTGTTGTAAAGGAAATCAACTACTTGTTCCTCCCTAGCAACACGTAGGGATTACACTTTTTCCCACTTAGTCAAGTAGTCAGTATAGACCAAAATGTACTCTTTTCCTTGTGAAACAGGGTCTATAGGGCTGATAAAATCCAATCCCTAGTTTTCAAATGGTTCAAGCACTACCTGAGGCTACAGGGGAATTTCATTAGATGCAGTTGGTCTTCCTACCCTTTGACACTCATCACATCTATGAACATATTTCTTGATATCCTTATGCATAGAAGGCTAGTAGTATCCTTCTCCCAAAATCTTGTGGGTTGTCCTTTTAGTAGAATAATACCCTCTAGAAGGATCATCGTGACAGGCTCTAAGGATACTATAGGTCTCATCTGCCCTAACACAACGTCGTAGAACCATATCAGGTCCACATCGAAATAGGATCACATTAATCCATTTGAAGGGGGCACTTTCTCTAACAAGATGTTTCTTTTGTTTTGATGAAAAATGAGGTGGTACTTATGCAATGGCCAATTAATTTGCAATATTAGAAAACCAAGGCATTTTAGTAGAGATGGAGAAAAAAGTTTCATCTAGGAACTCATCCTGTACCGGAGAACAATCACCATCATTTTTAATTTAGGATGAGAAATCCACGACTACATTGAACTTCCCTGGTTTTTCAATAATTGTTACGTTGAATTCCTAAAGAAGAAGCAACCACCTAATTATCCTTGAATTTACTATAGGTTTATTCAAAAGGTACTTGATGGATGAGTGATCTATGTACACTGTGACTTTGTATCTCATGATATAATGTCAAATTTTTTTAATTACATGAACTACAACCAATAATTCTTTCTCCATTGTGGTATAATTCCTTTCTATTGGACTCAAATTCTTACTAATGAAATATATGGCATATTTTCCCCCATTCTCATCTTCTTGTTCTAAAACCACTCCAATAGCATCATTAGATGCATTAACATAGATATGGAATGAAAGGTTCCAATTCAATCTACGAAGGAAAGGAGCAGAGATGATTTTCTCCTTAATGATTTCAAATTATGACTGAAACTTAAGTGTCCAGATGAACTCTACATTCTTCTAAAGAAGGGAAAACATAGGGGTTGCAATTTTGCTGAAATTTTATATGAATCTTCGATAGTATCCAGCATTCCCTAAGAAACTTTTGACATCAGTCTGGGTTTTTTGGGTCTCAAGTTGTTGTATTACTTTTATTTTCTTAGGATCAACCTTAATCCCTTTAGCTGAAATATAGTGTCCCAACACTATTCCTTGTTCTACCATTATCAGAAATTTCTCGTGGTTTAGGGATAGATGATGATCCTCACATCGCTTCAACACCTTATCTAGATTTTGGAGAGCCTCATCAAAGGTTGAACCATAAATAGTGAAGTCTTCAATATAAACTTTCACACACGCATTCACCAACTCAAAAAATAAAGCCAAGATAGCTCTCTGGAACGTTGAAGGAGCATCACATAGCTCAAAAGGAAGAACTTGATATGAAAATGTCCCCCAAGGGTAGGTAAAATTCATCTTATCCTAGTCTTCTGCTGCTACTTGTATCTAGGTGTAACTACTAAATCCGTCCAAAAATGAAAAATATTTCCTCCCAGCCAAGTTATCCAACACCTAGCTACAAATGGTAGAGGAAAATAATCTCTGTGTGTTTCTTTGTTAAGTTCCCTATAGTCTACACACTCTCCACTTTCCATTTTTCTTTGGAACCACAACCAAAGGTGACACCCATTTGCTGTCAGAAATTAGATAAATAAACCCTACTTGTAGGAGTTTCTCAATTTTAGTTTTAATGATATCTTTTAGGGAAGGATTGAGTCTTCGTTGTGGTTGATGAATAGGTCTAACATCCTTAGTATAGATATGATGAGTACAAAAACTTGGGTGTATTCCTCTCATATCTTTATAGTCCCAAGAAAAAGCTTTAGATCTATTCACCAGGGTGTCAAACAATTTGTGTTCTTTCGGCTCAGTCAACCAACTGTTAATGTTCAAAGTTTTTCCTAGAAAAAACATAATGGTTTTAACTCCTAGATGGTTGGATGCGACAATATACATGGGCCTTGTCAAGGTGTTAAGAGGACAAATATGAGTTATTTTATGAAGCCTGGCAACGTCTGTGAAGAAATGGTGCATTTTTGGAACTAAGTTTGTCAAAGGACAAGGAAATCCCATGAAACTGGCATTATCAAATTCTATGTGATCTATGTTGATTGGGTTTCCTAGGATCTCTTCTACGTTTGTCATCTCCTCACCACTTGAATCCATAGTAAGAATTTCCATGTTGTTTTCCAATTCATCCTCTAATTCTTCACCATGTTGTTTGATAACTACCATGGCCAGTGAAGCCAAATTTTCCTGTCCGTTGGGACTTTATGGTTCATCAACCCATACTTTATTGTGTTTGGCAAGCTTGGTAGGAGGATACAAAATTAAATTTTTTCTATTATGTCCATGTGAAATGGTCATTCCTCCCTCTCTGCAGTCAATTTTGGCTGCAACAGTAGCAGGCCATGGTCTTCCAAGAATTATTGGATAGCTGTCTTTAGGTGTAAGGGACTCAATTATTTGAAAATCTACTGGATATTCCCATCCATCCACCTTAACAAGAACATTTTCAATGACACTCTTGGGAATAGCTATGGATTGATTTTCCATTTGCAAGACTGTAGTTGTGGGATGTAAATCAGTGAGTCCCAACTTTTCCATCACATCAATAGTCATTACGTTAATGGCTACTCCAAGGTCCACCAAGGCATTAGGTATTGCTACCTCATTAATTGTTACTGTTATAAGTGGACTATCTGGATCGTCATATTTCAGAGCAGTGGTCGTTCTAGCCAAAAAGTCAACTAGATAACCGTTTATGTGGAAAATATTTATTTGTTTTGGTTTTCTCCCTAGAGTTTTGATACACAACTGTTTGATTAGCTGGTTCAACTCAGGAATCTCCTTAATCGCTTGTAGCAAAGGGACTTCAATCAACAACTGTTTAATTTCTTGTATCAATGTAGTTTCAGTAGATGTGGACATTTCTGGAGTATATTTCAAGGTGATTGGTTTTAGACGCTCCAAAAAAGGTGCTTTAATTTTTTTCTATAGGAGTGGAATCCTTAAAAGAATTAGTTGGAGACTAACCCCCCTCCTCCCAAGGTAGGCCAGAACCTCCAGCTGAAGATGGCAGGTCAGGCTTGTTTTGAGTAGCTCTTGGGGCTTGTTCTACATATGTGGGCATTGTTGTAGTTGTGTCAACAGACTTCTTAATTGGTTCATCTAGAATTTCTTCAATAGTTGGCTATGAAAGTGTTTTTCCAGACCTCAACCTCAATTACAAGTTTCCACAGTGTATCAAATTAAGTCCAATGACATTGTCCTATTCGGTGGAATACACTGGAGTATTCAGGCGATTTTTCTTTGGATTCAGAATAGGTTGCGCCAGAAGTTCTGGTTGGTTAACTTTTTCATTTCATTGAGTATTATGGGGAGGTGGTAAAATATTCTGCTGTTGAGTAGGCATCCTTCTGGGACCAATATAAAACTGATGTTGAGGTTGATTCCATTGAGGAATAGAATTATGAGGGTACCACTATTATTGAGGTTGGTTAGGCCACTGAGGATTTCCCGGAGATTGATTTTCCCATTCAGGTGGTCCCCAAGGATAAGTTCCCCAATTAGGTGGTACTGGAGGTGGTTCCTGAGGCTAGGGTGTTTCCCATGGATTATTATTCCAGTTAGGTTGAGGTCTCCAGTTATAGTTTGAATTTTGGCCATAGGAAAAATTCCCTCCAGTTCTTTGATTTACAACGTTGATCTCTTCCTCAATTGGAGGTGTTCTTTTCTTGGAGTTCTTAATGGCATTCAAAATCTCACACTGATCAGTGGAGTGAATTTTTTCATAAGCTTGACAAACATCAATTTTTTCAACTTTGTCTAAAGGGCATTCCCTTAGCAAATATTTTTTTTGGCACCTGGGGCAGTAAATGGACAAAGTCTCAGGATTTCACGTTTTAGCTTGTATGCCATCTAATATGGTGTTTAGCTGAACAAGATTATCAGTCTTGAAGTTGGCTAGCTCTTCACACAGTTTTCCTATTTCACTGGAACCTTTAAAGAAGGTGGACTTTTAGATACCTCCTCTCGTACGAGAGAAATTTTGACACAATTCAGTAATATCATTGAGCCCCAGTTGGGACACATCTCCTTTTCCCATTAAATCCAAGCTCCTTCAAGCTTCTCCATTGAGACCCTTAAGGAATAGGGTCTTCAGAATATCAATACTTATGACTTCTCCACCACAGCATTTAGATAAGAAGATAATTCTATCTAGGTAATCCTCTATATTTTCATCCTCATTTTTCCTGATTTTGAATAGTTCTTCTTTCCTATCACTGATCCTATAGTAACTTTGGTATTTCTCAAAATGGCAGACTCCATTTCAACCCAAGAGGTTATCAACTGAGAAGCTAATCCCATAAACCAGTGTATGGATGAGTCTTTCAGAGTGTAGGGAAAAAGCTTTAGTTTTTGGTTATCACTCTTGTAGTCATATGTCTAACACAAGACTTTAAACTCAAATAGAAACTAGTCAAGGTCCTCAATAGACAAGCCTTGAAAGGTTGGCAAGAAGGCTGGTGAGATAATTTTCATCATCGTATCATCATATGCATCAATAGCAATAGGATAATTGAATGTGCATGGTCATGGAGTGTTATTATTATTGGCGGAGTTTCTATGGTCACCCATGATGTTGAAGGGAATGTGGTCCTCTTCAAAAATTCTCTCAGATGGGCGAGGCTTTGGAGTTTGCAAAGGAATACGCTCCTCTACAACTATGTGTTCTCTTTATGGGGTATGTGGGAAGGTCTTAGATTGATCCTGCTCAGTCAATTCCTCAGTAAGTTCTTGATCTAAGTTTCCTTCCTCCCTACTTGTGGTTGGTACGTCGATTGGGGGTTTTTTGGTATGAATCTTCCATGGGGGCCTTGTTTCTTGACGATGCAGAAAAAGAAGCCAAAGGGCTATTTTTGTTCCTAAAAGAGGTATTCAAGGTATCTCCTACTAACACTAGAAAAAGAAGGTCCTTGACAATGACACCAAAAAGTGATAGGCTATCATTATGTCCTAACACTTTAGTTGATAAATACATTAATATATTGACCGGGTAGTGTTCGAAGGCTATATGCAATAGAAGACATCTTGACTATCTCCCTCAGGTTTCCTAGATGTTGAACAACTGAAATAAAACTCTAAACTAAGAGGCCACTAAACTTAGAAAGCAGGAAATCATTTATCTAGAAAGCTTGAAATAACTAAACTAGAAAGCAAAAAACTATAAATCTAAAAAGCATAACAACTAAACTAGAAAGCATGGAAATGATTAAACTAAGAAATGTATAATTGCTGAAGAAGTAAAGCTTGTAAAAAAAATAGGAAACATTGATTTGACAAAAGATAACAATCTTAACAACTAACATAAAATGATTTAACAATCTGAAACAATGGAGAGAAGTTGCTCTGAAACTTTAGACACTAAACTCAAAGACTATAGACTCAACTACAACCTGTAGGATTAGTCTTAAGAAAATTACACACATGAAAATAAACTTCAATTCTAATTATTATCTATTAAATGAAAGTACATAATTAAAAGTAGAATTCTTATCTATCTAATCTACAACCCCTTGAGTTGCCAGCTCTCGGGTGCTCCTAGGCCTAGCTCAGATCACATACACTAGTAAATCCAAAATTACTTCATTCAAAATAACTCTATTCACATTACTCAGTAACTCAAAAAGTGGCAGCATAACTCATTTTTATTCATATTAAGAGTGTAACTCAAAAAACATAGTGACAACATTACAATATTTTGTATATATCATTTTCAACAGTTACATATTTATATAAGAGAAACTAACAAAATCCTACTTTTAAGTTGGTAAAGTATTCAACTGATTTTCAACAACTAACAAAATTTAAAGCTCATGACATGAAACATTAAAGGGCTCGGCACGAGCCATAAAGTCTTTAAAACTAAAAAATAACAGAAACTACAAAAACTTAGTCCTTCATGTATGCTCCTAAAGTTCTGACGCCCTTTCACTTATCTTTAATGGTGTTGAAGTCTGCGTTAAACCTCTTTGACTGGCATGATAAATGGTTGTGGAAGTTGATCTGTGCAATGCTAAAAAACTAAACCATTAAGTCAACGTAGGTTAGCTTATTTCTACTAATTTCAAGAAATAAAGATTGTATGCCTTTTCAAAAAAATAAAGCAATTACTTATCCTAAAGATAATTAATTGGCAGGGTAAGGATGGCTAAAAGATGTGAGGTTAAGTATTTAGTCCATTATATTTATGAGGTTATTTTGACCTCATCACATGCCTCAAACTTCCTCCATCCTTGACCGTTGATTCACCTTTTTGATCTCAACCCTTCATTTCTCATTTTTCCTCCTATAAATAGGTCACTATTTGGAGAGAAAGGGATCCATCTTTTTTAGAGAAAACTCATGCTGTTGAAATCATTCACACTCACACTCATATTTAGCATTTACTTAGAATAATTTTAGCTTATTTTAATTGTGGCATATTAGCTTAGCTTCCATTAATGGCTTCCATGGTAACTTAGATGCATACATTTAATTGGTTTATTAATTAGGGTTTCAATATTTTAGCTTAAAATCCATTTAGATTAGCTATGCATTCACACATCTTCATCATTTTAGCATAAATCATGATTAAATAGCTTGCATCATGTTAGTTTAGCTTTCAGATCATGTCTCATCACACATCTCACAATGGTTTCATTAGTTTTCTTCAATAAAACTGATTGGAACAAGCTCATTTATCCACAGGATTGGGAAAGTGTCGTCGTTTGACATCAATGTGACACCACTCCCACAATAGTATAAGTTTCAAATGGATTAGAGTAGGCATTTTAAATCTTTCGTAGTTTAGCATGTTAGTTTTGATAAATGCTTAGTTTATTTTATTTTGAATAATCTTTATTGGATTGATGTTTAGTGGCATGAATATGCTTTGATTCTTCATGGATCAAGTGTAGTCGTCCCATACTAATCTGTTGGTCACATTTTGGCACTAGAAGGAGGGCTTAACTAATCACATTTGATGATTTTTTCTCTCAAACTCCGTTTTCTAATTTTTTGTAGATACGACGCTCCAGAGGATTTCAATGATGCCTTTGTAAGGCGTCGCCATATAGAAACACTATCATCATCTAATACATCAACACCTAATTAATATACTAGCATTGATTAAAACAAATGGCGATGCTAATACTTTTTAGAGGTATTGAGAATTTGCAAAAAATGATGCTCCCAAAGAGTGATGCTATCATCGTCATTGGATTTCTATAGAGCAACACTAAAATTCACCAAAGCGATGCTTATTTGATTTATGGTGATGCTATCGTGAACAATGATTCCCTTCTCTGGTAAGCAAAACAATGATCAATTTTTAGCATGTGCTTTAAATTTCTAATTATATCTACTTTTTGATGCATCACCGACTTCTCGCTTTTTTAGGATAACTGGGTTTTGTAGATTGGGCGATAAAAGTTGAAGTGAAGAAGCATTTTTTTCTTTAAATCTTATAATTGTAACAAGTGTTTCAACACTTTTTGGGAAGTTATAACCCATTTATCATGCTTTTCATTTTATGCTTTAGGACCACACTAGCTTTCAATTGGGTTTTAAAATGAATGCTCAAATGCGACTAAAATGAACCCTCACTTCATTATGCTACTTTGGGTTTAAAATTGAATAATACAACTTAACACTTCATTTGGTGCTTAAAATAAACTCACCTTTGCTTTGAAGGTGAAAATTAACGAGTGTTTTCTATGTCTTGTGATTTACATTTGTCATTAAATGCGTATGCTCTTCTCTTGTGCCACTTGACGATCTTGGGAATCAAAATAATTTCTTTGAAATTTTGTATAATCACCCACATATTTCAATTTGGATTAAAATGAGCCCCATGATAGTGTAGGGAAAAGGCATTGTGTGTGCTCTCTCCTTGCTTCATGCTATCTGGGAGATCGAACTACAAATGTACTTCCTTGATTTTTTTTATTTTTAGAGAGCCTGCCTCCCCGCTTCAAAAGGAGGGAACGACCCAAGCGGTAATGAGCTAAATCCAAGCTCTTTCAAACCACACTATAAAAAATGTGTTTGTGGCAAAAGTCATCAACAACAGGTGAGGATGTTTCATACCAACAAGTGCCACCCCTAGTTTTTGCGTGACATGTCAAAATCCTTTCTTAGGAAAGGACTATGAGGCCTCTTGATTGAAATAATCTTGAGCTAATCTTGTTGTGTGTATGAACACCTTGAATGAAAGCCCTTACTATGAACCAATTGTTTAGAATCCAAAAACCTTTATGCTTGCTAGTGTAGGAACGATTGTTCCAAAGCCGCCCCACATTTTATTATTCATTGTTGAAACAAAAAAAATCCTTAGGATCTTTGGATCTTCAGGATTTGAGATTTGGTGGTCCTAAGAAGTGTGTGCCATGGAGGGGATCTAGTGTCACCAAATCTCTAGTTGTTCACATTATCTTAGTGTTTGGAGAAATCCAAGTGGGGATTCAACAAGTAGTATCTTTTGAACCTAGTGTGGTAAATGATTGTGAGTCGGTTTAATATTTTGCTTGGTTCCAAAACATTGAAAACAAACATCAACAATTTTTTTTCAAAATTTCAAACCCTTTGGTCTAAGTATGGATACCCTTTGACAAAACCTTGATATTAGTGCTTGTCCTAAGAATTTATTCTTAGAGACTTCTAAGTATTTTTGTTTATATCTCAATCCATATTTCCCAAAGTTAACATAAAAAACTATGGATTGAGCTTCATCCTTTTTACAAAATGGACCTTGTGAAATTTTTGATGTTTTTGACATAGACATTTAGTTTGAAACTTAGTCAAGACAATTGTTTGTATTAAAAAGAAACTCACTTAAGCAAGATAACTTGACAAATTGAACCCCACATGACCATTGGAGACTGATCGCTCCCGTTGAACAACCTGACCTTATGCCTACTATCATTCAACCAAACTTTGAACTCATTAAAGGAGAACAAACCGATATAATTAGTAGTTTGAGAAGCTTCACTTTTGAAACAAAAGAAATGCCAACCCAGTGGAGAAACACAACATACATCATAGGAGAAGAAGAGGAAAAAACTGATGTTAAGGCTGGAAGGACCATATTACCATCACCTGCATGGCAATAAATATCCTTATTTCTTCCTTAGACTTAGACTTCTCTAAATGATCTCACACAAAATCAGAATCCCCAAGAGAAGGTCTACAGGTCGTCACTTCAAACTTAGGCATCTTAGTCCAAAAGCTCTCAAAAGACACCTTTTAGCTCTTCACCAAAATAGAACCAGATTAGTATACAACTTCTACAAATGCGCTTCAAGGAACAATCCAGACATGTATACATTCTTGTTTAATCAAAACCTTGGCCTTTTTCATGATCTTGAACCTATCTAAATCATTGGGTCTTTAGGATTTGAAAACTTTAGAGGTCTAGCATGTTTTTCACTACCTTGGTCTTATCAAAAAAAGGTTCACTCTAGGTCAACTTTGGGTCAAACATTTCATTCACCCCTCCATTGAATTTCATCCTTCACTTCACCTATCTTTGCAAAATATTTGAATACACCAACACTTTGGACTTAAACATCTATGAAACCAACCCCTAACTTAGCTACTTTGTATGTGAAATGTATCCTTTTCCATGCACTTAGTTAAGTTAGTTATCATCCTTGAACTAGTTTATCTTGAAGGTCACGAGTCTACCCTTAAGATTTCCAAGTTCATTAACATCCTTTATCCAAACATCAAACATCAAAATCTTAAGTCAAAAGTGTTGTCCAAAAACATTTACAAAGATCACTTTCCACATCATCCACCTTTTCATCTCCCATTATCATCATTGCTCCAAAAAGGCTTAGAGCATCCCTTTACCTATATTTGAGTCAACTAGAGAGTTTAAACATTACAAATCTCAACAGAACTCTCCCATAGGTGACCCAAAATTTATGGTAAAGACAAGATCACAACACAAGAGAATCATGGATAAAACCAAAGTTACATTCATCTCAAGTGATCCAAGAAGTCAGGTTAGCACATCACAACAACCATCATCTCCATCAAGACCATATGAGATTGAAGACATTACAAATAACCCATTTGAACTTAGTAGGTAGGAAATCATGGAACATCAAATCTTAGAAAATGTAGCTCCAACTTCCCCATCATTTTTTGCACAACCTTTGACACAGGGCTTCACAAGTCCATCACTAGGGCTAAATAAAACATCCACTCCTAGTCTTGCAACTAGTCTTGCCAAGGACTTTGTTCTAAGTCTTCCATTTGAAAGCAACACACTTGTGGGTACCCTCAACACCAATCCACCTCAAAGCACCACTTGGACACCAAACTTTGGAACTCATACCTCTTGAACACCCCTTGCATCAACATAAACCACTTACACTTCATGAATCTATGACAACCTCAACATATCGAGGGTACCCATCTTCATCTATCCCTGCAAATACCACAAGTGTTCCAAACATCATGCAAGGAAGTGTGGACCAAGTGTCTCAAATTGGCCCATAGGGGAATTCCAAAACCATAACACAAAGTCAAACCTTAATGCAAATAGGGACATCTCTATCCTATCCTCCAACTGGTTCATCCACACCATTGGTTTCACAAAACATATCTATCCCATCCATTATCAACCCATCTCAAAACAATCCCTTCGTCATGAATCCCATCAACCCAAGTAATACCTTGACCACATTCCTAACACAAGGAAATCCTCAAGACATGGGATAAGGGAACCTTTTCAATCTATGGACTCAAGGTCCTAGTGTGTCATTACCATCACAAAATATAATGGCACCATCCTCATCTTTCCCCATGGACACTCTAACCATGCAAAATCAAATGGGACCTCAAACTTACATTCCTCCACCTCACTCCACTATCTTACAAGGAATGTTAAACCAAGGGAACCCCCAACCTCTCATCACCAATCCAATACCCACTCAAAAAATCAACACTCAAAATCCATCACAAATGTCCCAAAAACCAATTGATCCCACATTGCAGGCATATTCCCTAGGTTTACAACAAGCACAACAAGCTTATCAACAAGTCATCCAACAATAACAACAACAAGTAACCTTAGTGGCACAACAAGAAATGAAACAAAAACAGCAACAACAACAACAAGTAGCCTTAGTGACACAACAAGCAGGCTTAGCACAACAACATCAAGCCCATCAAGCAGCCTTAGCAGCACAACAACAACAACAAGCCCTAGCAACACAATAATAACAAGAATCCCAACAACAAGCCCTCATGGTGCAACAACAAAAAAAATCCCAACAAACAACCTTTGTGGCTCAACAACAACAACAAGCCTTACTAGCTCAACAATATGCCCAAAAACAACAACAAAGTTCCTACTATAATCCTCAACAGAACATCATCAATACAAATGCATTGGGAACATATACATCAACACCACAATCACCTTCATAGAATCCCACACCACCGTACACCCCATACAACACCTTATCATATCAGAATCCCACATACAACCCATCTATCATCTCGACATATGTTCCTCCACAAAACCCGCAAGACAATCTAGCATCACAACTTAAGGTGTTATCACAAGAAATGCAGGATCTTTAGATGGGCAAGACAAAGAAGCCTCATACACAAAACTTATGTCCATATCCATTCGATCAAAACATCGTAATGGTACCATTCCCTCCTGGATTTGAAATCCCCAAATTTGATAAATACAAAGGGAGAGGAAGTCCTATGGACCATGTAAAAGAGTTTAACGCCATGTGTATGGATGTTGCTTACAATGATTCTTATTTAATGTGCCTCTTCCCCTAAAGTTTAATAGGTCCTACCATGGATTGGTTTTCTCAACTTCTGCCGGGTATCAAAACTTTTCAATAAATTACCAATAAATTCATAGACCACTTCTCCTTTAACCTTGACATGGATGTAAGCCTAGAAGAGTTGTATTATCTCAAACAAAACAAAGGAGAATCTTTCGCCAATTTCTTATAATGGTGGAGACAAAGATCTAGTAAGAGCAAGTGGCCCCTTCCCGATGAACAACAAGTGGGGATCATCATAAAAAATCTAGATTGAGATCTACCCTTCCACTTGAAAATGTAGTACATTACCTCTTATGAAGAGCTTGTTCCTAGATCCCTTAACATCAAAAGAGCTCTAATTTCACAAGGAAATACTCAAGCTTACAAAGACAATCGGCCATAAACTAGTTCAGACAAGAATCCTTGTGTCTGGGCTAAGAACAAGAATGTAAAAAATGATGGTGTGGTAGATGCTAAGGTGGTCCTAAGTGCTCCTAGGAAAAAAAACAATCAAGTTGCTAATGTTCAACCAACTATGCAACAAACAACACCCCCTCAGAACAATCATATCAACAACACCGACATGCAACAAAGACAAACTCCTAACAAGAACAACTATCTGAAACACAAATACACAAGTTATCTGAACCTATCAAAACCATCATGAAGAAGTTGGTCGATTCAAACTTGATAACACTTCCCAACTTTGAAAACTACCAAGAACCATAGGAGAAGCCATCCTGGTACAATGAGAACGATCTTTGTGACTTTCACAAAATCAAAGGACACAAAATGACAAACTGCATGAGGCTCAAGAATATTATCCAAGATCTTATAGAGTGACACCATATCTGTTGAATTACTAGCTAGGAATCATGATCTTAAGATATACAAGAACCCTATGCTAGATCATAGCAAAGGGAACAAAAATGGCAAAGCCAAGGATTACACAAATGTGCAACATACCTATTCCGATGTAGTCACTTCCTATGATAGTGTCATTACCATCATCACCATCAAAGGGCCTAGTGCGGAGTGTGGAGTCACCACACAACATGGAAAAATCACCATCCAAGGAGTCCCATCTCAATCTAGGGCACAACCTACTTTTCCAACATCAAATCCCATCAAGTACAATATCTTAGATTAGCATAAGAAGACCCCCCTACAAATCTCAATCTTGGAACTGTAAAGGTTATCCCTTGTACATAAGGAAATCTTAGAGAAATATTTTTCAAACTCATCTGTCCCTAAGGATATTGATACAAATCAGTTTCAAGCTATGTTAGGGCATATCGCCAATCATCTTCTCACCTTCTCAGAACAAGAGCTACCATTGCAGCCATCTCATAATCATGCTTTACACCTTGAGGTCATCATTCATAAGAACAAGGTCAAATCATTCTTAGTAGATGGAGGTACTGGTTTGAAAATTTGTACCCTTCATTTGATCAAGAACCTGAGCTATTTAGAGGATACCATTGAGAAAGAAAAGAGTACCACCATCAAAGCATATGATGATCAAGAGCGGGTATCACAAGGCATCATTTCCCTACCCATCCAAGTGGGACCCATCATTGTAGAGACTACATACCAAGTGTTAGACCTTGATCTTCCCTACAACATCCTGATTAGCCAACCATGGATCCATGCCCTAAAAGTTGTATCCTCGACCTATCATCAATGTGTAAAGTTTCCTTTTGAGGGAAGAGAAATTACCATCCATAGAGATCCTAAACCTTTTTACTACTACAAGAACCTTGAGGCCAAGTTCTATAAGATCCCCTAGATCCCTAAAATTGATGAAGGGCATACATCATCTACCTCATTTGTTGACCCATCATCCCTTGCATCAACCTCAGAAACAAAAACAACTATTATGCAGAACATTCCCGACATCAAAGTTGTGATCTAGGATGATGGTTGTGGAAACTATAAGCTAATGAAGAACACTTTTGTGTTAGGAGAGCTACCCATTTCTCCTCAATCCCATGCCAAACCCACATCTAGCAACAAAGATCCTGAAACAATCAAGATGGCAGCTACTACCTTCACCAAGTGGGAGGATTTGAACCAAGAAGATGCCAATGAGGAGGATGTCTCTAAACTTCTATATTAGGATGAACAACCTGTCCCCACTCTTCCCATGGAAGATGAAAATAAAGGCTTGGATCTAATGAAGGGATGGGGCTATTACAACAACAAGAAGCTAGGAAAAAATGATAAAGGTTTGTTAGAACCCATCGTTCCTAAGAAACACCTAAAGAATCTTGGCCTAGGTTGTACTACTAGCAAGGCCACCCTTATTAGCAAAGGTGCTTCTACTAAACGAGCTGAGGCTTCCTCTTGGTTACCTGCATCATGTGATATGACCCTAGATGAATTCCCCCTTGATGTTGCCAACCTATTTGAGAATAAGTCCCTCTTTATGATATCCATAACATCCTTTGCTCTGAGCAATCAATCGACTGAAATACTCCTAGTATACCCACAACTCATTGAATTGGACCAACAAGGACCACTGATTCTAGATTTATTCGAAAATGATGAAGCGATCTCAGAATTCATGGGAATTCATAACAACTTACCATGGGCAGATCACAAGGAAAGTTTTGACATAAAGATAGACACAAGGGTGTACTATGAGGAGACAATTGAATCCTTCAGTCACAAAATTGATGAAATGAAATTAACATGTAGATATTTGAGTGAAAACCACACTATGGCACTTTTTTATCATAAAATAGTAAAAATAAAGGGCACATCCGAAGGTGAAAACCTCTCTAAGGTGCCCGAGGATGAGGGATTCAATATCCCCCTTAGTGCAATGCATCTAGAGAAGTTAGAAGTTATAGCAGAAAAGGCCACTCCAGTCAATGTGGGAACAAAAGAAGCACCCAAGATCACTTTCTATGTGAAATCCTTATTAGATGAAGAATAGAAGCACCTAGTAGTATTCTTGAAAGAGTGAAGAACCAACTTTGCATGGTCATAAAATGATTTGGAAAGGCTCAATTCATAAGTAGTTGTACATCATTAGGAGTTTATTCTGAAGCCAAACCAGTGAAGCAGAAATTAAGGAAGATGCACCCTTAGATAACACTTTTGGTAAGTTACAAAATATTTTTTATGTTGGATTCATCTGACCGATTGATTATCCTGAGTGGGTTTCAAACCTGGTACCAGTCTCAAAACGCACTCGGGACATCAAAATATGCACATATTTTGGAGACTTAAACAAAGCATGTCTGAAGGATGATTTCCCTCTTCCTAACATCAACCTCATTGTGGATTTAATAGTTGGGCATGAAATACTATCACTCATGGATGGTTTTTTAGGCTACAATCAAATCATGATCACCAAGGAGGATCAACACAAAATTGCATTCACTTGTCCATGGGGAACATACTATTGGAACATGATGCCATTTGGGCTGAAGAATGCTGGAGCAACCTATCAAAGAGCAATGACCCTCATCTTTCATGACATGATCCAAAAATATTCAAAGATTATGTGGATGATATTTTGACCAAATCAAGGAAAAGGAATGAACACATAGAAGTCTTGGGACCCAACTTTGATAGACTCAAAGAGTACAAAGTAAGGCTAAACCCAAAAAAATGTGTCTTTAGGGTTACATCAGGGAAACTTCTTGGCTATATTGTCTCAAAAAGGGATATAGATTCATCCAACAAAATTGAAAGCCAACCTAGACATGGAACCACCACAAACATTGAAACAACTAAGAGGGTTACAAGGAAGATTACAGTCCATTAGAAGGTTCATAGCACAACTATTAGATAAAATCCACCCTTTTTCACATCTTCTCCTTAAAGGAATAACTTACAAGTGGGATGAAAAGTGTGATAAATATTTCTAGAAAATCAAGGACTACCTATTGACACCTCCAATGCTCATGCCGCCGATACCCAACAAACCATTGATCCTATATATCTCAGCAACATTAGTAGCACAAGGTGCTCTTCTAGCACAACATGATCAAAACAAAAATGAGAGAGCTATCTATTACATTAGTAGGACCTTGGTGGGAAATAAAATGAACTATTCATCCATTGAGAAAGCATGCTTAGTAGTAGTTTTTGCTTCACAAAATTTTAGACACTACATGTTGTCACATCAAATCAAACTCATTGCAAAGATTGACCCATTAAAATACCTATTATCCAAAGCAACTCTCATTGGACGAATGGCCAAATGGGCGATGATCTTGACTAAGTTTGACATAGGGTATGTGGAGTGCAAGGAAATCAAAGTAAAAGTGACCACAGACCAACTAGATGAAGCACCTATCTATGCAGAGAACCCTTTGATATTTGACTTCCTTGATGAATCAATGTTCCTTGTCAATCTCGCAAATCAGTGGAAATGTACTTTGATGGATCATTCACCCAACATGGATCAGGGGTGGGTATTCTTTTTATCACCCCTCAAGGTGATTACATTCCAAAGTCATACAAGCTATCATTTCCATGTACTAACAACATTGTTGAATACGAAGCCCTAATCACAGGTCTAAGGATAGCAGTCCAATAGAATATACAAGAGATGAAAGTCTATAGAGACTCACAGCTGGTTATCAATCAAGTCAATGATGACTACCAAACTAAGAATGACAAGCTTACTCCATATAAGAAGATGTAGAAAGTCTCAAAGACCTTTCCATTGATATAACTTTTGAGCAGATTCCTCACATAAACAATCGAGCAACAGATGCTATGGAAACAATCAAATCATTATTAGACATGCCGAATAATGTCCTCCAATGCAAATTCTTAGTAGAACTTCTCATACCAACTTTCGAAATCCCTGAATTTAAATTCACGTGTGTCATCATTGGTCCTGGATCCCCATGGTATCATGACATATTCACCTACCTTAGCAGAGGAACCCTCCCATCCGATATCACCTCCAACCTTAAAAATACCTTTGTAAAAAAGGCATCTTGATTCATGATCCTAGGTGATACCCTATACCACCAGAGCATTAAAAGAACATTACAATGTCTTAACCAAGAGGAAGCCTTGACTATTTTAATAGAAGTACACAATGGCATATGTGGTTCCCATTCTAGCAGTATGACTTTAGCTAAGAAACTGTTGAGGACAGGGTACTACTGGCCAACCATGGAAAGAGAAGCCCATCAATATGTGCAGAAGTGTGTCCAGTGTCAACAACATGGAGACCTGATTCATGCTCCAACTCAGGAATTATAACCAATGATCACACCTTGGCCTTTCTCACAGTGGGGACTTGACTTCATAGGAAAGATCACTCCAACCTCATCCGACGACCACAAATTTATCATAACAACTACTAAGTACTTTACCAAGTGGGTCGAAGCCATTCCAATGACCTACATAATGGGGACACAAATTGCCAATTTTATCCTGAATTACCTAATCTATCCTTATGGTATTCCATAAAACCTTATCTTAGACAACAAAAAACCTTTCAAGAACTAGGATGTGAAAGAGTTATGTCAAATATTCAACCTCCAACACCGATTCTCTACCCCGTATTACCCCCAGGGCAACTATTAAGCTAAGCCTACAAACAAGACCATTCTAAAAATCTTAAAGAAAATAGTCAATGAAGCTGGTTGTGATTGGCATCTATAGTTAAATCCCACTCTCTAGGCATATCGAACTAACATTCACACGCCAACAAGTGCAACCCCATTTTCCTTGGTCTACAGATCTGAAGCCATCTTACCTATTGAGGTCAAGCTCCCATCATTATGAGTGTCACTGCAGAACCTAATCACTGATGAAGAAGACAAAATATCTCAGTTGAATGAGCTAGAATTCTTGGATGAGCATTGTCTTGCTACCCTTAATCACTTGCAAGTATATCAAAACTAACTAAAATAGAGCTATAACAAGAAGATCAAATGTCGGTCTTTCTAGTTAGGGGATCTTTTCCTAAAGCAAAATCAAAAGAATCTTCCAAATTAGGATAGTAAAGGAAATTTTGAGCCTAACTAGTTGGGTCCCTTTGTCATCACAACAAGTTATGGATCAGAAGCATATCAATTGTCAACACCTGAAGGTGAACCCTTGTAGGAACCAACCAACAACCTACATCTTAAAATGTTTTATGCCTAGTCTTGAAGGGTGTAAATTTGAAAATACAAAAAAATAAAAAAATGATCAAAATCTAAAAAAATAAGAAAAATGATTGAAAAAAGTAAAGAAAAACAATCGTCCTCTACGTGAAAACCACTTTGGTGGTGTTTTGGTCAAGTACCTTGGTGAAAACCTAGCAAATAGGCACCTTGCATAAATAAAGAACCTCCATCTATTCTTTGGATCTTTATCCTATCATTCTTTGCATCAGATCCATTCGTCATATCATCCATCCACATCCATATCATAGGTTGGTATTGTGAAGTATTGTATCCCCTTTAGTACTACTTGGCATATTCCAAAGGTTAGTTTGTTCTACCTATATCAAGGTAGTCTATTGCATAACACTAGGGGAAAATTGTTTTGAATCATATCGGGTTCTTATATATCTTAAGGTTATAAAAAATACCAAAACATTCATAAAATTTCATCAAAATCCAAAAACACTTGCAAAATCATCACAAAATCTAAAAAAATCCAAATTCTTGTACAACTAAAATCCAAAAACATTTAGAAAATTGTAAAGTCAAAATCCAAAAACATCCAAATTCCTATACAGCTAAAATCCAAAAACATTCAAACAATTGTAAAGTCAAAATCCAAAAACATCCAAATTCCTGTATAGCTAAAATCCAAAAACATTCAAAAAATTGTAATGTCAAAATCCAAAAACATCCAAATTTCTGTTTAGCTAAAATCCAAAAACATTCAAAAAATGGTAAAGTTAGAAAATCCAAAACATCCAAAACACATCAAAATACCTAAAAATGTGAAAACATCGAAAAACCAAAAAAATAGAACCTTGTCAAACTACGAGTCTTTGAGCTTGAACGTAGGCAAGGCCATCATTGATGTGCCCCTGAGACACCCTAGGTTAGTCTTTAGGAGTCTTTCAGGATAAACTAGCAATCCATCAATTGTTCATTTCTTCATCTTTAAATAAGTCGAGTCAATCGAACTATGAGGCTCTGAGCTTGAATGTAGGCAAGGCCATCATTGATGTGCCCCCGAGACACCTTAGGTAAGTCTTTAGGAGTCTATCATAATAAACTAACAATCCATCAACTATTCATATCTCATCGTAAATAATTCAAGTCAGTCAAACTATGTGGTCTCGGTGTGCATAACATAGGCAAGGCTAATCTTTGATCATCCCCCGAGGCCCCTAGGATAGTCTTTTAGGTTAGGTTCTTGGTCAGAAAATTTAGAAAACCCCTAAACATTCAAATATCTCAAAAATCCCCTAAACATTCAAATATCAGAAAACACAAAAACATTTGAAAATTAGAAAACACAAAAACATTGGAAAACATTGGAAAACTCTAAATAGCCTCAAATAACCAAAAACCAAAACATTCACATAAACTTTCAAAAAGACCAAAAATAGCCTCAAAACATTTGTAAAATACCAAAAACATTAAAATATTCTAGAAAACACCAAAACCATCCATCCCATTTTGCTTTCACCTGCAATAAACCTTCATCCATAATAAAACAATCATCACTTTCAACCTTTGATAAAACAAATAGGGAACAAGTATCACAATTCATAAAGTGAGAACATAAGTGTCAAAATCTAAAGTATAGATCATCGGTAAATGCATTAGTGAAGTTTGTATCAATGACTTATCATAAACCTCGTCCTAATCAAACCATCTGATCAACATGTCCTAGGATGTATCCTTCCTGTGATGGACATCAGTATCAAAAATAACCTTAGCTAAGTTAAACTGGCAAGATATATAGATAACACTGACTATTTGTCTTTGATCTTTTCTTATGATTTATCTTAATTACCTATTCTGAAGACCTCTCGATGATTTCTATCAAACATATTTAGAGAGAAAGGAATGGGGCATCGATCATTATCTTTCATTTTCTGTGCTTGTGGGTATTCTTGTAAAATAATCTTGGCACATACTTGCTTAGTTGTGTGTAGGAAAGTTTTTTGGAGTACATTGTTTACTATTGCATATGCTTTGGTCCAATATATTCTAAGCTTCTAACTTGTATTCCAACGAGGTTTTTGTATGTAAAGGTGTGAACAAGAACTATCCTATCTGTTTGTAGAGTCAAAGTCCACTACACTAGATACAATGCCATCCTGGTTATTAATACCTTGATGCATCATGTCTATGTGTTATATCAAACAATAAGGAATGACAAAAAATCCCAATCCCAAGATATGAGCAAATCATCATCATGCATTTATCATGATCACCATCTCTAATAAAGTCTCAGTGGATCATAGACTTGTTGGATATTTTGAAGCAATCATCAAAATTAATGGCCAAATCACTCAGCTTATTTCTTCTATCTTCTCTCCATGCTAACCTGGTATCATGACAGTCAACAAAAACATCACCAATGCATCCATCCTGCATCCACAAATCATCAGCATGAAAATCAACATCAGTCTTTGAACCAATGCAATGAGTACATTGCTTCAAAGAGGGGAAAAATGTAGACACATAAAAATGTCTCGATGGATCACATTGGCTAACTAACATCATTTCATCCTAAAACCCATCCTCTTTTCACTTAATTAATTAAATAAGCCTAGCTATCTAATTAATTATGTCATTTTCATCTATTAATCTAATTACTCTTTTTAGGTTAATTCACCCCCTTTCATGCTAACATTTCATCCTATTAAATTAAATACATCAAAATATTTAATTTAAATCCCTAAGTCCTCTTATTTAATTAAATAACCCTAAGTTATTTAATTGTCATATCATATCTCCCCTTTTCATTAAATCACTTTATTTAATGAATATCATGAAATTCCCCTAATTGCATAATTAAACCTTTGTTTTAATTATCAATTAATAATTAATCTAATCCCCCCACTTGCAAGGGAATATTCCTCCCTTTGCACATTCCTCCAAAGGGAATATTCCCATGGAATATTCCTTCCGCTTTTGGACAATTAAACTTTGTTTTAATTTGCTAAATATATATTTTCCTCACCCATGTGAATATTCCAAAAGAATATTCTCTCTCCTCATTTGAAAAAGGGGAATATTCCTTTATAACAAACTTACTTGATTTCTTGTGCAAGTTAGCTTGTGACCTCTTGTGCAAGTTAACTTGTGACCTCTTGTGCAAGTTAAAAGTGTGTTTGTTTGGACAAAGGGGAGCCCTTGATTAAATCTCATCATTGATTCTCATCCCTTAATTAGAATCCATGATCCATGCCTCCAACTTCTTCCATCCTTGACCTTTGATTAACCTTTTTTATCTCAACCCTTCATTTCTCATTTGTCCTCCTATAAATAGGTCACTATTTGAAGACAAAAGGGATCCATCTTTTTTAGAGAAAACTCATGCTATTGAAATCACTCACACTCACACTCATATTTAGCATTTACTTAGTATCATTTTAGCTTATTTTAATTGCATCATTTTAGATTAGCTTCCATTAATGGCTTCCATGGTAACTTAGATGCATAAATTTAACTGGTTCATTAATTAAGGTTTCAATATTTTAGCTTAAAATCCATTTAGATTAGCTATGTATTCACACATATTCATCATTTTAGCATAAATCATGATTAAATAGCTTGCATCATGTTAGTTTAGCTTTTAGATAATGTCTCATCACACATCTCACAATGGTTTCATCAAAAATTTTCAATAAAATTGATTGAAACAAGCTCATTTATCCACGAGATTGGGAAAGGGTCATCATTTCACATCAACAGGACACCACTCTCACAATAGGATAAGTTTCAAACTGATTAGAGTAGGCATTAAAAGCTTTCGTAGTTTAGCATGTTAGTTTTGATAAATTCTTAATTTAGTTTATTTTGAATGATCTTTATTGATTGACGTTTAGTGGCATGAATATGCTTCAATTCTTCATGGATCAAGTGTTGTCGGCCCATACTAATCCGTCAGTCACATTTTGGGGCATCTATATCATCTTCAACTCAAAAATCTAAAAAGTTGCAGCTCTTTGATTCAAAAGTAATCTAAAATCTCAAGCATCTCAAGCATAAGTCTAATTTTCACCTATGATGAACATGATCATACCACTTTATTCCCTGATCGATCTCTCGAGGGGGAAACCAACCATCTTTCAATCATATCGATATCAAATCATCTAACAGACTTTGTTCCTAGCCTTGCTAGCAAATCTTAATCAAATTATCAAATCAATCATCATTGGGATATATCTTTCCATACCAATCCTCGTGTTATTCAACATAATCCTTGCCTTGTGAATCCTCAACAATGTTATCAATCAACTTTAGCTTGGCTATCAACATCTCAAAGAGATCATCGATATCCATTTCTACATCATCATCAACATCAAAATCAACATCAAAATGAACACCAGTCTTTGAACCAATGCAGCGAGTACATTGCTTCAAAGAGGGGCAAAATGTAGACACCTAAACATGTCTTCATGGATCACATTGGCTAACTAACATCATTTCATCCTAAAACCCATCCTCTTTTTGCTTAATTAATTAAATTAGCCTAGCTATTTAATTAATTATGTCATTTTCATCTATTAATCTAATTACTCTAATTAGGTTAATTCACCCCCTTTCATGCTAATATTTCATCCTATTAAATTAAATACATCAAACTATTTAATTAAATAACCCTAAGTTATTTAATTGTCATATCATATCTCCCCTTTTCCTTAAATCACTTTATTTAATGAATATCATGAAATTCCCCTAATTGCATAATTAAACATTTGTTTTAATTATCAATTACTAATTAATCTAATCCCCCCACTTGCAAGGGAATATTCCTCCCTTTGCACATTCCTCCAAAAGGAATATTCCCATGGAATATTCCTTCTGCTTTTTCACAATTAAACTTTGTTTTAATTTGCTAAATATCTATTTTCCTCACCCATGTGAATATTCCAAAAGAATATTTTCTCTCCTCACTCATTTGAAAAGGGGGAATATTCCCTTATAACAAACTTACTTGACTTCTTGTGCAAGTTAGCTTGTGACCTCTTGTGCAAGTTAACTTGTGACATCTTGTGCAAGTTAAAAGTGTGTTTGTTTGGACAAAGGTGAACCCTTGATTAAATCTCATCATTGATTCTCATCCCTTGATGAGAATCCATGATCCATGCCTCCAACTTCTTCCATCCTTGACCTTTGATTAACCTTTTTGATCTCAACCCTTCATTTCTCATTTGTCCTCCTATAAATAGGTCACTATTTGGAGTCAAAAGGGATCCATCTTTTTCAGAGAAAAATCATGTTGTTGAAATCACTCACACTCACACTCATATTTAGAATTTACTTAGTATCATTTTAGCTTATTTTAATTGCATCGTATTAGCTTAGCTTCCATTAATATCTTCCATGGTAACTTAGATGCATACATTTAGCTGGTTTATTAATTAAGGTTTCAATATTTTAGCTTAAAATCTATTTAGATTAGCTATGCATTCACACATCATCATTTTAGCATAAATCATGATTAAATAGCTTTCATCATGTTAGTTTAGCTTTTAGATCATGTCTCATCACACATCTCATAATGGTTTCATCAATTTTCTTCAATAAAACTGATTGAAACAAGCTCATTTATCCATGGGATTGGAAAAGGGTCATCATTTCACATCAATGTGACACCACTCCCACAATAGGATAAGTTTCAAATCGATTAGAGTAGGCATTTTAAAGCTTTCGTAGTTTAGCATGTTAGTTTTGATAAATGCTTAGTTTAGTTTATTTTGAATGATCTTTATTGGATTGATGTTTAGTGGCATGAATATGCTTCGATTCTTCATGGATCAAGTGTAGATGACCCATACTAATTCATCAGTCACATTTTGGGGCATCTATATCATCTTCAGGTCAACAATCTAAAAAAGTTGCAACTCTTTGATTCAAAAGCAATCTGAAATCTCAAGAATCTCAAGAATAAGTCTAATTTTCACCTATCATGAGCCTGATCAGACCACTTTATTCCTTGATTGATCTCTTGTGGGGGAAACCAACCATATTTTATCATATAGATATCAAATATGTTGGAAAAACAAGTATAGACAATTGAGAGGGGGGGTGAATCAGTGGTCACACAATTTAAAATTTATTCAACTTTATTAACCTTATTCACAAATCTGATCATTAATCATGAAAGCATAAATGAATAACATATCAGAAGCACACATAACACCAATATTTTTTATGTGGAAACCCTGTTAGGGGAAAAACCACGGTGGAGGTCAGTACCTAAGATTATACCTTGTTAAAAGTATAGAGAAGTGTGAATGGGAATGTACATACATTCAGGCACACTGCCTAGAGCTCACTACTCAATTACAAGAGGGCTCACTAGCCAAAGAAAGATTCAGATTAAAACCATCTAGATTTGAACTAAGAAAATAACATCTGCTAATGCCTTATTATAGTTCCAGTTAAGCACATGAACACTTCTTCAACCTTCTTCATTCTTCTTCACTCTACTTCACACTCTGCTCTTCCTTCGGATGATCTAAACAATATTCATACATAGGACTCACACACTTCACACTTGCACACTTCCAAATGATAAAAAAATCACTCTTATATATCCGCAACATGGAATTAAATCGCTTCAAGTTAGTGATAAAGAAATAATAAAATAATTACAAATAGTTGGCCCAAAACACATAAATATTATTCATGTGAATCAACCAAGGTCGGCCACAACATAGTGGAGACCAAAATCAGCAACTATAGCATAAAAGTATTTCAATTAATTTCTCATCGAAGATCCACAACGTGCTTCAACACCTAGTCGGCCATGAGCATGAAGAACATGAACATGTAAGAGAAAATCTCTGATCATGAGCACAACGATCAGTGTAGACATGCAACATAGATAGAGCATGAACTAGAAACATCCACAAACACCATGAAACACCAGAGAATCATCCACAACAACTGAACTTACAAAAATTACTTGATCTTCATTCAGAAACACAAACTGAAGTAACAGAAAAACTGTCAAAATACAAATATTCATAACTTGATCAAATCTTCACGCAAATCTCTGAAACTTGATGTGGATAAACTATACATACTCAACAAGAAAACCTTTATTCCACAATAACTAATCATCAACGTACTGATCACACTGACAAATTGATCTTCACTTCTCCACTGACAACCTATAGCACTTCTTATTACAATTTTCTCAATATCCTCGACACATATAACTTCCAATACAACAATGCTAATAGTGTTGACATCAATGACAACCACATATCAAGAACACAACCACAACATACAACAATATCCCTATTTAACATTGATGGAAACACATGATGTGAAAATACCATCAACATAACAACACTTACTCCTCCTTAGGTTCTGACTCTTCTCCTCAGCTCTTCTCTTCCAGAAAGATTTTTCACATTGTTGTTCTCCCCCTTTCACATCAATGTCAAAGATCTCTTCTATGCAAGCTCTAAACCACATATCTGACCACCTAAACACTTGACTACTCCCCTTGAGTAGCAGCCACCAACATCAATCCAGATCAAAATATGATCATGAAGTGTATGGATTGATGCAAACCAATGCATCTCTAGTTCATATCAGGAGGGCTAATCACCCCTACCATCCCTCTAAGATACTCAAAAATACCCTTTGGCAATGACTTGGTAAAAATTTCTACAATTTGTTCTTTGGTGGGCACATACTCCAGTTTGACTTCTTTCTCACTCACTTTCTCCCTCAGGAAGGGAAATTTGATTGATATATGCTTGGTCTTAGAGTGTAGCACCAAATTATTCAATATGTTTATTGCACTTGATTTATCATAGTATATAACAATAGGCTCATCATATACAACTCTGATATCTTTCAACATCTGTTTCATCCACAACACTTGAGTACAATTATTTGCAGCAACAATATACTCTGCCTCAATAGTAGATAAGGAAATGGAATTCTGCTTTTTACTCAACCAAGACACTAGCTTCTTCCATAGGAAGAAAGTACCACCACTAGTGTTTTTCCTATCATCTACATCTCCTTCCCAATCCAATTCAGTATAGGCATTCAAAGTAATATCATCATCTTTAGGATACCAAAGCCCAAAATCAATAGTCCCTTTCAGATATCTAAAAATTCTCTTTACAACAATCACATGAGATTCTTTTGGATCAACTTGAAATATAGCAACCATACACACAATATTCATGATGTATGGTCTAGTCTGAGTCAACTAAAACAATTCACCAATCATTGACCTGTATCTTGTTTGATTTTCCTTAGGAGAATCATCATTTTGCGTTAACTTGCATCTGGTTACCATGGGTGTACCAATAGGATTTGAGTCTTCCATACCACTGGCTAGGGCTTTGTAAATTTTTTTTTTGGGTTCTCTTCTATTGTGTCTACACTCTGAGAGCTTTGATTTTCACAATTATATAGCTGGGAATAAATCGTGTAGGCAAGTTTCCATGAAATTGCAAGAATGATGACAACAAATGCAACTTTGAAAACTTTGCAATTTTTCTCTTCAAGAGATATTCCACCTAAAATTTACAAACACAAAACAAGAGGGAAAAATGTATTATTGTTGGTGAATGGGGGTTTGTCTTGGCCAAATCCCATTTTGGTAATTAAACCTTGAAATAAAATTAAATAGCATGAAAGGAATGATGAATGAACACGCCTATGTCACAACTCACCAAACCCTTGTTTCAACCTTGGAATGTAGATCTATAACTAGCATGAAATGGCTTCAATGTATGTGGATCTTGATCCTGAAACTAGAGTTGAAACAATTCCTTTGAATGCTTGAATGGATCTTGAATACTACATCAACATATTAGCTCAAATAACATGCATTATGCAAGAAGACTTTGGCATGATAATAGATCTTGATTTCTGCAATAATTCTTCAATAAATCTGCTCTTGAATGCCTTGAAATGCTCTTGAGATGCTCTTGAGATGCTATTGAACACTATAACTTGATCTCATGAAAATCTTCTCATAAACTTGCTCTCTTGATCTCATAAAAAATACTTAGATGAAACTTAGTGAAATGACATTAAATATTTATACATATGTTAACATTAATTCCTAAAATTCAAATAATACAAGCCGACATGTGAATATACATTTGAAATCATTGAAATACTGCTAAAAACACAATAAAAATTTAGGTCCTAGGCCTAAGTGAGGACCTATTCTCCTTGGGCGAATGGGTCCTAGGTCACTTACCTAGGACACATTCTCCAATGATAAATGTTATGTTATGGCATTAATGAATGATAGGTTTTCCTCTTCAAAAATTGTAATTAATTAGGCTTGGATTTGAATTAAAGGGGCCAATTAAGGAAAATTAACCTCAATTAATTAATAAAGCCCTAGATAAGTGTGAAAGTGTAAAGGTACACTTTACAACACCAAAAGTAAGGCACAATTAAGTCCATTTAATTTAATAGGGCCCTAAACTTAATGTGAATATGTAAAATACATATTATAACACTAAATTAAGGCATCGTTTAGTTCATTTCATTATTATTTATTCCCAAATTAAGTGTGAAAAAGGGATACTTTTTCCTACACTACAAATATACACCAAAGAAATAGTCTTCTCTATTGATTGAACTCAATGCAGTCATAAACATTTTGGTCAATATAGGATTACATATTTTTAGATGGATGAAAGTGTGGGCTTGAAGAATACATCTATAAATTTGAAGTAGTGATTGGCCAACTAGACGAAGGGTACTTGAATATACTTGAATAAAATTATCGGAAATGTACTGTAAATTTTTTGTGCTTTGTATTGAATAAAACTTGATTCCATAACTATATACCAAAAATATGTCATCCAAGACCACAAACACATACTGGTGTAGGAAAGATAATAATTAACCAACAAATACATGTGAAATGAGTGTGAAATAAGTTATGAAGCATGGAATACACTTGGATTTTAAATATTTGAAGTAAACCATCTACAAATATTCATTGAAGATTGTTCTATAATGGATGCAACATATTATTATTGAAAACTTGAAATCTAAAAATATAATCCTTAATTAGCTCTTTTTCATTGTTCTTTCATTGCATGCTTAAGAGATAAACATCTTAGCATACCCTAAATCACTTCATTTATTGCAAGTAAATAATATAGGAACATTTTTGTGAGAACGGATTGGAATAAAATTTTAAGCATTTATAGTTGCATCAAATAATTATTTATTTATTTAAATAATCATTTATAATGCAAATATGGACACAACCAATAAAAATGATATGTATTAACCAAATAGCCATATAGGCATGCATCAATATATGTCAATATAAGTATAACATTATACAAAATAGCCATATAGTCTTATAAGAATGTCATACGGGCATACAATGTCACGTATATGCAATACAAAATATATGTCCAAAAATGCCTTATAGGCATACAACAAAGGACCCTAATAAATAGTCATTCCCCTCCAGGTGAAGAAAAAATATCATAGGAGGTTTTTGATCATCGGGGGGATGGAGCTACATATGAGGGTGGTCTACTTTGAACTCAATGGTTGGTCCTTCTATTTGATTCTTCATGGAGTTGTACCTATTACAATAAAAAGTATAGAAATTAATATATAGAAATTACATTATATAATGAAATGTTTAATAAAATAATCACTTACTACCTCCAAATGATCTCTCTCCTCATTTGGAATAGTGGAATGCTCACATTGTGGCATTGCAAAGCCCTATAGCAACCATCCGGATAGAAATTAAACTACAAATAAATAATCATTTGATGTTTTAATAATAAACAACTGAAAAATGAATGTAATTTGAAATTTACTAATCTTCCTCATACCCCTATCAAAGGCATCGAGCTCTTTATTGCAGTAGAGACACCATGCTCCATTTCCCTATCAATATCAGGAGGAGTCTTTGCTTGTATCATTTGAAAATAAAACAACATTATTCAATTATGAAAACTAGAAGAGTGATGTAGGTCATGGCTTATGATGTATGACATAGATAACAAATTTTGAGTACTTATTGAACTATATATTGTTTCATAGTTTAATAATATGTTGTTACTACAACATTGTGTTCCTTGGGATATGATAATGCATCCAATTCTATTTCAAATCTTGTTTTATGATCAAAACCCTTCATGAACAACATGGTGAACAAAATGTTGATATAAGGGAGCAATATTACCTAGAGAACTAGAAAGACAAAACACAATGCACAAGAGACATACTGGGTAGTTTCTAAGTTGATAGGAATAAGTTGACAAATGAAGAGGTTGATATAAGGGAATTAATGAGAGCTATTAATGTCCCATTTTATGACATATTCTAGCCTATTTCATGCACCTTCATAACCATTCTGGAATTCCATTTCTATTCTATTCTCATATCATTTAACCATTTTATGTTGCATATTATTTAATATATATAAGTCATATTTAATATAGTTTTAAGAATAAAATATGAAAATTTATTATTGGTTGTCTTTACTAATTAGAATTATTATTTTAAGCCTTGGTAAACATATTTTGTAGCATGCAGATTTCTTGTCACCTGTTTTATAGGAACTTCATGTCACCTTTTAAGCAAGAACCATCCTATCACTCAACACTTCCACGTGCACTCCTGCCACATCAACTCAGTGCAACAATTACATCTACCAAGGAATTTTTAAGAGGCATCAAACCTCTCTTAAATGGCTGCACACATCAACATTTGTTTAGATATTTCAAACATTGATTTTCACCTTAATATTTGGCATTATTAGAAGATGTCTCATGCTCCTCTCTACAAATAATTACCGCCATGTCAGAGAATTCTTTTTGTTTCTGAATTTAATCAAGGAACACGTGATTTACTTGCCAGATATTGAGGAGGATAACCTGCAATAAATTTGTGCTCGTTATTAGTATGGAGAAAACTAAAAAATTTGTCATTTCCTATTATTGTTGTAACAAAAACACCTTTTCTTTATTTTTGGACAACCATAAAAGTTTCACGTGAGCCATTATTTTGTTGGCTGCAGGCCAAAATAGATACTCTATTCCTATATGTAGTTGTTATAGACTGCACATATATATGTAGCATAATATAACCTACATGATAGATGAAGGGTGTAAGCAAAATTATTGTAAGCAGATTTGTGTATTAGAACGTTGTATTATTTTTGGTAAATAAAATAGTACTTTCCATGATTGAAGCAACAACATAAGAAAGTCATTTCGTTTTATCACCTGGCGGACTAAGGAGGGGGCCCACTACTTGGGACACCTGGTGTTTTTCTAGCTTTCATAGTTATGGCAATGTATGTTTGATTTTCATAGCATGGTGTTTAATTCTGAACTAGTGATTGAGCATGATTGAAGTGTGTCTTTATTAAATGTTGCTTCTATGTTATTTGCAAGTGTAGTTTGTGATTCATTTAGATTATGAAATCATTATAAGTTGTTGTTCCTGTAGCTAGAATCAATTTTCATTTTGATTTGTTGTAGATTTATTTCCATAGTGGCATTCATAACCACTCATCTCACGACTTTCACCCCTTTGTGACATATAGTCCTAATACCTCTCACAAGTCTACGCACCCGGATTGACACGTATAAACCAAACTGAAATTCATTATAAAGTATTAAATCCTTCTTATGATTTACCCTAGTGTTGCCCTATCATTTTGGTGCCATTGCTGGGGAGAGGTGTTAAAGAAAAGTTAGCTCAGTGAGTTGAGTTAGGACCATTGCACCTCGGTGAAAATCTATGTAACTGTTGACTTTGTTTAGATGATTAACCTTGGTTTGCTTTGTTTTAAATCATATAGATGCATTGTTAGATTTTGTAGGTAGATCTTAGAAGATAGTTTACCATTTATATATTCATCACTAGTTGTTGTGATTCATTGATAAGAAAGAAGTAATATTGAAGAAACAACACAAAAATTTCAAAAATGTTGGATTTTCAAGGTAGTGTACACATGTCAATTTTGGGAGAAAAATGCTTCAAAAATGGTTCCCCGTGACCCTGCAAGGGGCACTACTCCTTGACCCCATTGGGGGCTGCTACCCCCAGACCCCTACTTTCAAATTTAAAAATAAAAGAACTTGGTGGGGGAATCACACTGACAAAAAGTGGTATTTTTATACCCCCTTTGCATAAAGAATGCAACTTAGATAATCTTGATCTTCCAATACCATTGTCACAAACATCTACATATGTTATTTTGATTGTTGAGCAAGAAAAGATAGTTAATGAATTTTTAGGACAATGGAATTTTGAAAATGACGATTTAACCATGTGTTGTTCTTATTGTTGCAAGGAGGAAGCTAAGTGCACATACCAAGCTATTCAAGAGGACATGGAGAAGGAGATATATGCTATAAGTGAGCCTCAACATGACAATGGTGAAAGTGCACAAGTATTCTTAGTAACTCAAGGACAAGTTCATAATCAAATTGGGAAGATTCAGGTATGCATAATGATTTTGAAATGTCTTATAATTCTATTGGATTGGAAAAACAATATGTTTCTTCACATGTTACTTCTTCACCTAGTATGTATGGTGAATGGAATAGTGAATAATCACAACAACCACAATACCCATCATTACCATCTCCATTATGCCCATCCAACTTCATCCCACCAACTTTATATCCACAACAATTATTACCATTTTCATTATCACATTCATATCACCAACTATCCACTTCCACATACCCACTAAGGGAAACCATCCTGCCTAATAAAACATTACATAATAATGTGGTTCAAACTCCATGTAATAATGAAATATCATGGATCACTTTACATTATGATAATGTGCTTGAAATTGGTCAATCACAATTAAAATATATTGATGTAATTCAGGGATGTGATTTTGATTTGCTTGAATTAGAAGAACAATATAATCAATTGAATGATATTCAACTTAGTTCTTCTTATTTACTTAATAAATCACAACCTTTAGAGGCCATTCACACACATGAGGAAACACTTCAATATGAGTTTAATTTTATTATGGAACTCATAAATGTGTGTGCTGAAATTAATATTGTGATTATATATGTTGAACTATGTGCATTAACGATTCAAGAATTGTGTGGAATGAAACATTAATGCCTACAAGATCTATCTTTTAATATTTTTATACTCAAACATATGGATCTTTGGAGGCCTATAGTAAAAATGCGTATTCCTCACATACTTGTTGATTTAGGACCAGTAATAATTGATTAAGCACAACTAGATGGGTTTGAATGCGTTAATGACCATGCTAAACATGTTACAAAATAATGATTGTTTATTGACAAGGCTCAAGGTTTTAATATATGCATATCTTTGTGATTCTTGATTCTTGATTCTTTGGATTATCTTAAGATGACCATTAATTGAAAAAGCTCAAGGTATTATTTAATATATCATTGTATTTATTGACTCCTTGGATTATGCTAATCCCCTCATGCTTTTGAAGAATGGAATTAAGTTGGGGGGAAAATCCCTTGAATTCTAGAAATCATTGATTGATTATTGATAATGTCTTCAATAACTATTTATTCTAATAAAACCATCTATGTTTTCTTTGAACCAAATCAAGGTACACATTCTTGTGTTGATTAGCATTTCATTTATATTATGTTTACACGAGAATTAATTTTCATTCATACATTATACTATTATTAAATATTTATTCATATATATAACTCTACCATTCATTTTTCAATCAACAAATGGTTTATAATGGTAAAGTTATTAAATGGATAATATTGCATTACTTATGCTTGATATACTTGGTCATGAGAATATGGTTATAGGTTTTTCATGGTGGTTACCCAAAACTTTTACACCATTGGTAATGCTTCTCTTCATGAACTTTCAAAGACCCATTTTGTTAGCCTTGCTAATTAAATGGTGAACATCAAGTTTCTTCTATGCTACACTTTTGGAGATGACAAGAGGGTTTTTTTTGCCATGTGTTCAACACTAACATGCATAAATTCTCCTTTTCACCATCCTTGATGCTAGACCATGTGGAGGACAAAATGCAACTTGGTGTAACCATGTATCTTGCAGTACCATGTTCTTCGCTAATTATTCACAAGCCACGCATCCAGAGACAACTTGAAGACATGTGGAGGTCCTAAAAGGAGCTTGAGCATATTCTACTATAGACCATTGCACTTCATCATAAGGATCAGTGCCTATCTGATAGCTATATGGATCTGTTGAGAGACTACCATTAGTCTTTCACTACATTGCCTTATCTTTGGAAGATTGCTTCTCTTGTCAATAGTTCTTTCAACCAAGCGACTGGGCATGTATTCCAAAATTCTACAGTCAGCTTTTAGATATGGTGGTATGTGCTAAATGGGATCCTATTATGCACAAATGCATGGTCACTCTTGTTGAGGTATATTTCTTGCCATTGGTCATCATTTCAAGCTCTGCATCATGTAACTAGTTTCATCAGTGACTTTCATTGAAGGGCTTCCAAAGTAATTCCATGTTTTGGATGGTATCACTTCTACATCCAATGAGAGTCTCATTTTCTTTGGTCATTATATACAATTTTTCAAAAATGAAAAAAAAAAGAAAAAAAACAATAAAAGATCCAACAATGAAAACTTTCGAGTGTTGTTGGCCAGTTGATATCTAAAACTAGATTTTGGTGGATACTAACTACAAAATAAACTTAGGGGTGAAAACTAATTTTTTGGCACCTCTAGGCGGTGGCAGGTTGAAAACCAGGATACTGACAATTTGTTGTCATTATCAAAATTGAAAAAAAGAAAAAAAGAGAAATAAAAAGAGAAAAAAATAATAATAATAAAATAAAAATGCAATCATCTATGTTCTCTATGGGCTACTAATTTTTTAGGTACACTCAAATGCTTCCATGGTTGTTTTCATCTATCTAATTGCCTCTAACACCTCTTGTCACTCCCTTGTGTGGCTATGGTCTAGTTTTTTGTGGTCAACATTTATTTGATCACCTTTAGCATTAGTTACACATTCAGTCAAGGTGTTAGCAACAATGCAAAGATAGAATCAACTGCTACCAATGTGTTCTATAATGCTTCATTTAGGTGGCAATCTTTCATGTGTTGCAATTCTTGTTGCAGAAGCATTTTCACAATTGTTGAGTTCTTTCGGCTACCAGACCTTGGACTACATGGAATGCAAGTTGGTAAAACAATCAATTTTATTTTTCATTAATTTATCTTTAAACTTTATTAATATTTCTTATTATATTAATCATATAAAGATGCTTTTTCCACCTACCTTCTCCTTGTTTCTTGAGGACAGTCAACCCTTTAAGTTGGGGGGAGGTTCACCATCCTTATTTATTCCCTCCTAGTATCCATTATTTTCACCCTTCATCACTCATGAATATTCCCTATCATTTCACCTTTTGCATACAACTCATAGAGACACTTTTTATACCTCCTATATATAACATTTCAAAAATGATGCTCTAGAAAAATGAAAAACAAAAGGAAAGATTTTTTTTTTTAAATATGAGAAACAAAAACATGATTCAAAGGAGGTATGCATATTGAAACAAAAACAAAATTGAAAAAACAAATCCATGAACTTGTTATGCAGAGTTGAGAAAATTTGAAGGAAATTGTGATTAACCATGAGCTATACTAGTCATGGGTGAAGAAGAAATCCAAAGTCATAATTTCAAGACTACCCTCTTAGAAATAATGATTGCATGAGGATGCACAATATGTTAAGTTGGGGGGAATGATGAGAGCTATTAATGTCCCATTTTATTCCATATTCTAGCCTATTTCATGCACCTTCATAACTTTTCTCGCATTCCATTTCTATTCTATTTTCATATCATTTAACCATTTTACGTTGCATATGATTTTATATATAGAAGTCATATTTAATATAGTTTTAAGAATAAAATATGAAAATTTATTATTGGTTGTCTTTACTAATTAGTATTATTATTTTAAGCCTTGGTAAATATATTTTGTAGCATGCAGATTTCCTATCACCTGTGTCATAGGAACTTCATGTCACCTTCTAAGCGGGAACCATCCTATCACTCAACACTTCCACGTGCACTCCTACCACATCAACTCAGTCCCATGATTACATCTACCAAGGCATTTTCAAGAGGCATCAAACCTCTCTTAAATGGCCGCACACATCAACATTTGTTCAAATATTTTGAACATTGATTTTCACCTTAATATTTGGCATTATTAGAAGATGTCTCATTCTCCTCTCTACAAATAATTACTGCCATGTCAGAAAATGATTTATGTTTCTAAATTTAATCAAGGAACCCATGATTTACTTGCTAGCTATTGAGGAGGATAACCTACAATAAATTCATGCTTGTTATTAGTATGGAGAAAACTGAAATCTATCATTTCATATTGTTGTAACAAAAATGCCTTTTCTTTATTTGTGGACAACCATAAAAGTTTCATGTGAGCCATTATTTTGTTGGTTGTAGGCCAAAATAGATACACTATTCCTATACGCAGTTGTTATAGACTTCACATATATATGTAGCATAATATAAGCTACTGGATAGATAGGGAGTGTAAGGAAAATTATTATAAGTAGATTTGTGTATTAGAACGTTGTATTATTTCTGGTAAATAAAACAATTCTTTCCATGATTGAAGCGGTAGCCTAAGAAATTCGTTTCATTTTATCATCTATCGGACTAAGGAGGGGGCCCACTACTTGGGATGCCTAGTGTTTTTCCAGCTTTCATAGTTATGGTAATGTATGTTTTATTTTCATAACATGGTGTTTTATTCTAAACTAGTGATTGAGCATGATTGAAGTGTGTTTATTTTTGTTCTTTATTAACTGTTGCTTCTATTTTATTTGCAAGTGTAGTTTGTAATTCATTTAAAGTTTGAAATCATTATAAGTTGTTGTTCCTGTCACCAGGAAATGACAATTCCTATCACTAGAATCAATTTTCATTTTGATTTGTTGTAGATTTATTTCCATAGCTGTATTCATAACCACTCATCGCATGACTTTCACCCCTTTGTGACATATAGTCCTGATACCTCTCACAAGTCTACACCCCCAGATTGGCACATATATACCAAACTAAAATTCATTATAAAGTATTAAATCCTTCTTATGATTTACCCCAGTGTTGGCCTATCAGGAATCTTGCACAATAAGGGGTCTCATGAATGACATGATAGGGTTGTAATAATAGAAGGATAGATGATAGAGCAATGTGCTAGTTAGGAGAAATGAGGATACATTATAGAGTATCCTATCCTCTTGACTATGGACATAGTATCCTCATATGAGTAAGAGTATTCATGAGTATTAATTGAATTTTAAGGTTTTGCATATTTCATGAGGACAATTTCAAAGTAAAGGACAAACACAAGATGTCAGTCCTCTAGGGAAAATCATATCATGCAAGCAAGGGACAATATCATGACTACATAAAGAAGTCATGCAAACCTTTTATTGATATGAAGTGTGAAGAAATTTTTAAGTTGGGATAAGATTTATGGAAATAATGTAAAGCATGATAGTGAGATGCATAAAAACAAGTGGTAATGAGCACTTTCAACTAAGAATAAATGATGTAGTGATAGTGAGAAATGAGGGTGTTAGGTCTCAAAAATGTAGGTTGTAAACCTTAAGAGGATGCCAAGCTCTTTGGGAACGTTTTTGGCTAACGAATGGGGCTAAATGACATGGTTAAGATCCCCCTATACTTTAGGCTCTACAAGACCTAGGTGGGTGTACCTGAATGATTGAGCAGATTTAAAGTTGTGTATGATCTCTAATTTGGGCAATCTATTCACAATGGCATGTGGAAGTGAAATAGATGCAAGGCTAATGATTTGTTCCTACCATAAATTTTTTTTAGAATTAAGTGTATGAATAAGGTTTGTGAAGTATACTGCTTAAAATAAATGTGACTAGTGCCTAATCCTATTGGGTAAATGGAGTAAAGATGTATAAGGTATGTGGATCCTCTTTCGTAGCTTAACTCTAACTGTTCAACACTTATGGATGTTTGTAGCTTGTAAAAATGTGCAAGTTTGTCAGCTATTTGGCTCTTCTTACAAATTCTAGTGCTATCTCCCCCTAAGATACTGTGAAGTTTTGAAAGAATTTTAATAATTATGTGAAGGAAACCAATTAAGATAATTAGTTTAAAAGGACTTTAATCCTGGGCAGGAACCTATTAAAGACAATCTCTCAGAAGAATTTTAATTCTTTCCCATAGAAACCAATCAATGAAATCACAATAGTACAACAAATGTGTATTGAAAATTTAAATCTATACTGATACACTTAATTTGAATAACATAGAATGAACACTCTAGAGACAACCAAATAACATGTATGGATTAAAACTAACATAATAGTTGAACACCAAAAATTGGGCCACCAATTCAAATTTTATCCTCCATTATATTGCTTCAAAAGATATTACAATTCATACTAGAAGACTTCATTTTCTTGTATAATCTATCTACTACCTAATATCTAATTTCTACTGATGATTCCTTTTTACTCTTGGATTGCATTTGTCATATATACATCACTTTTTCAAGGGTTGCGACCCTTCAACATATATTTTTGATGGAGAGCTTTTCTTTTTAATTCATTATCTTTGGCAAAATAAAATACTTTAACTTTAATCTCCATCTTTGTATCTTTCCATCCCATGAAAAATAAAGTATTTGCAATACTTTAATTTTAATTCTCTTGTCGGAAATTCCTTGTTTATATTTATTTTTGGTGAAAAATGTCTCACTTCTAATAGTATGCATTTTCGCATAAAAAATATTCATTGGGTAAAATAATTACCCATTTTATAACCCCCTCGATGCAATGCACTTTACTATGGAATTCATTTTACACCATGATCACAATGAAATATTTTATTTAACTTTTCATGCATTCTGCTTTATCAGAAGGACTTTATGATTTTGAGGGGACTTCAAATATGTTCTCTCTAATATAAAAAAGTCATCTTGATATAATATTTTATCTTCACTTACATTTTTCTTAACAAGAACCATCATCATAGCTATGCGAATAAAATCAACTACATCAGATGTCGATGGATTCGCTTAATCCCAAGAAAATTCCATCTGCTATAGCTGCTCTTCATGTTCTGCTACTTCTTTATGAACTTCGGCAGCATCAAGTAGATGTTTACAATAGTCAACATGCAACTCTATCTTCTTCTCATCAAAGTCCTGTGTATGAAGGCTTTCCACAGTCGATAGTTAGCTAAACACACTGAGTGCATTCATTAATTTTGATACTTCTTGGTAGACCTTTTCAATAGTATGTTTTTCTTTTGAAGTATTGTAGTTGAAAACTTCTTGATGTAGGAGCATCCTTGGTTCTTGGAAATCTTGCATCAACCAAAAATATTTTCTTTCATTTTTTGTTCTTGTTTTGTTCTTGCTTAGTTCATGTTGGTGGATTCATCATATTTTCTCACCAAACCATGTGGATCTACATTTTCATCATGGACATGTTCATTTTCCTTATTCCAAGATTTGAGTGTGATTAGATCTTTTTTCGAAAAGTTATCACTTCCAGATTTAGTGGCAATTTCTTGAACTAGCACCAGAATAATTTTCTACACTTACAACTAGTTTGATCGTTTGTGGATCTTTCTCGTAACTTGCAGATCTCGATTGCGTGATTCAAATTGTTTCGAGGAGTGTCCCCGACCTTAATTATAGGTCCACACTTCATCCTTTGCACCTATTGAAGAGAAATTCAAATTTGAGGCCGACCTATTCCATGCATGCATTACATTTTCCTTCATGGGAGATTGTGATGATCTTTGGTCGATGTGGAAGATTCTAGATCTATGGATATGATATAAAGATTGTAATAGATCATTAGGAAAGTAGTGAATAGAAAGTAGATAAGTTTTGGATTCAATTTGTAAGATTTCAGCTTGCATTAGGGAGCATATTGGAATATTGAATTTGAGCATGTTATAGCAGGCATGTGAGTCGAATATGTAAGCTTGGATGTTGCCGACCGATTGTAACTGAGACTTTTGATAATAGGAATGTTTGAATCTGAATTTGCCTCCAATTTTTGTGTTGCTTCTCTTGTGTGACTCTTGTTCCATGGTCCAGATTGTTCTCTTTGAGGACCCTCCTACCGTAACTGCACCAGATTGGTATCAGAGCGAGATTCAATCCGTGTGAGATTGTCAGAATTTGTGGAGTCATGTTGAAGATTTTTTGTGGGGTGGTAGATTGAGGATCTGACTTGCAACTGCAGAGGACTTGTGTAAAGATGGAAGTAAGAAGAAATGGTAGAGGAAATGGAGTGTGTGGAAATGCAAACCTAGTTATGATGGAGATGTTGAGAGGAATTGTTGCTAGATTGGATGTAGTTGAAATAGCCCAGAGGAGAGGTCAACTGGTTGATGATGTGAGTGATGAAGAAGTAGAAGAATAGGGAGAAAGAGATAGATAAAATCAACCTGGCCTGGATCAGGGAGAAGAGAGGTTCATAAGATCCCTAACTAGAGTGAATACCAAGCTACATTTCAATCCACCAAATTATAATGGTAAGTTGGATTCAGATGAATTGCTTGATTGGATAACTGAGATGGAAAAGAATTTTGATTTTGAAGGTACCACTGAAGATAGGAAGGTGAAATTTGCTTGTACAAAGTTGAAATGACATGCATCCCTTTAGTGGGAGCAGTTGCAGACAGATAGGTAAAGAAGAGGAAAAGAAAAGATAAGATCATGGGGTTAGATGGTGAATAAGTTGAAGACAAATTTTATGCCTGCAGATTATTAGATCAGTTTTTTCTGAAAGTTGCAAAATTTGAAGCAGGAGTCAAGTGTGATAGAGAATATCGAGGAGTTCTATAAGTTGAATATCAGATCTCGACATTCAGAGGATGAGATCGACCAAGTAGCCAGATATGTGAATGGCTTGAGGTCATCTATACAGGATGAGATCAATTTGATTAAGTTGTAAAGAGTGGAAGAGACATATCAATGTTCCCTAAAAGAAGAAGAGAAGTTGAATAAAACACATGAGTAGAGACAAAGAGGAAGAGGTGGAATATTTCATAGAGGAAGAACTTTTATTGGAGGAGGAAGAGGATATTTTGTAGATCTAAATAAAGATAAGGAAGTCAGTAAGAATGATAATTCATACCATAGAGGCGATAGAAACTCTTACCGAAGAGGAGGATATGGTGGTTACCAGAATGAAGGTTATAGAAAAGATGATAGAGGAAAAGAGAAGAGATTATTCAAGGGAACTTTTTTTAATTGTGGTGGAGAAGGACAGAGAATTTGAATCCAATCAAGGAGAGACAAGTAGAAAGATAGAGAATAATAGGAGGACAACCTTTGTTAAGGAAGATCATGTCAGATTGTCTAATAAACTGGAAGATGGAGACGTGTTGGTGAATAAAAGAATATTGTGTCAAAGTGAGATGGAGCAGGAGCCGTTGCAGAGAAAGAATTTTTTTCAGACCAAATGCAAGCTAGTTGGTAAATGTTCCAAAGTGATTATTGATAGTGGAAGCTCAGACAACCTGGTTTCTGAAGAAATGGTGAGCAAATTGAAGTTGGAAAGATTGAAATGCCTGAAGCCCTATCATATAGCATGGATTCAAGATGAGCATAAGATTCTGGTAAGTGAAAAATGTTTGGTGAAATTGAAGATAGTAAATTACCATGATGAAGTTTTGTGTGATATCATGCCTATGGATGTATGCCATGTTTTGTTGGGAAGACCTTGGTAGAATGATAGAAAAGCTATTCATGATGGAAAGAAGAAAAAATATACCATTGTTGCTAATGGGATGAAGCAGACTTTGTTGCCATTGGAGGATGCCCCTAAAGTTGAGGTTTGTACGAATGCTAGGGTTTGTTTGGTTGATGGAAGGAGATTCCTTGATGCATTGAGACATGAGAACATGTGCTATGCCTTGGTTCCTAAGAAGGTTGAAGACTTGAAGCATGTAGAAGAACAACTGGAAGAGATAAAGGAGTTGCTGGTAGAATACGAGGGTATCATTTCAGATAATGTACCTGATGGATTGCCACCTATAGTGAGTATCAGTCATTGCATGGATCTAATTCCTAGAGCTAGTTTTCCTAATAAAGCAGCACACTAGATGACACCGACAGAGAATGAAGATTTGAATAGACAAGTACACGAATTTTTGAGGAAGGGTTTGATCAGAGAAAGCTTAAGTCCTTGTGCAGTACCTATTGTGCTAGCACCTAAGAAGGATGGAGAATGGAGGATTTGTATAGACTCTAGAGCCATAAACAAGATCAAAGTGAAGTATAGATCTCCTTTGCCCTAGATGGATGACATTATGTATTTTTTGAGTGGAGCTAAATACTTTACAAAGATAGATTTGAAGAGTGGATATCATCATATCAAAATCATAGGAGATGAGTGGAAGACAACATTCAAGACACATGAAGGATTGTATGAGTGGTTAGTGATGCCTTTTGGACTAACAAATGCACCAAGTACTTTCATGAGGTTGATGAATGAGGTGTTGAATAAATTCTTGGTTAAGTTTGTGATTGTTTACTTGGATGACATCTTGATTTTTATTAAGACTAAGGAAGAAAATTTGTAGCATATAAGACAAGTTTTGTAGAGGTTGAGAGAAGAGCAGTTGTTGATAAACATTAAGAAGTGTAGTTTCATGAAGGAAGAATTGGTATATATGGGATTTGTGATATCTATGGATGGATTGAAGATTGACCTAAGAAGGTAAGATCAATTTTTGAGTTGCCTACACCGGAAAGCATTGGAGAGGTAAGATCATTCCATGGATTAGCTATTTTCTACCAAAAAATCATTAGGCATTTCAGTTCTATTTGCAGCCCTATGAAAAAAACAATGAGAGGAGATATGAAGGATTTTAGATGGACATCTAGAGCGGACCAAGTTTTGAGTTGTTGAAACAAAAGGTGACTGAGCAACCTGTGTTGGTTTTACCATATTTTTATAAGGTATTTCAGGTAGATTGTGATGCAAGTGGAAATGCAATTGGAGTAATATTGAGTCAAGAAGGGATACTTGTAGCTCATTTTAGTGAGAAATTGAATGATGATAGGAGAAGGTATTCAGCGTATGATAGGAGAAGGTATTAGAGACACATGAGATGGGTGGAATTCTTGCAGAGTTATACTTTTGTTTTGAAACATAGGAGTAGAAAGTCAAATAGAGTTGTTGATGCTTTGAGTAGGAGAAGGAGTTTACTGGTAGAGATGAGAGTGGAGGTATTAGGCTTTGATGAATTGAAGAACTTGTATGAGGAAGACCCAAATTTTATAGAACCTTGGAAAGCTTGTAAAGAACTAGTCTTGGAGGATAGAAGTCAGTGGTTGGATTATTTCATTTAGGAGAATATTTTGTTTAGAGGGAATTAGTTGTGTATACTCCAAAGTTCAATGAGAGATAACTTGGTGAAAGAAATACATAGTGGAGGATTAGCAGGACACTTTGGAATTGACAAGATAGTAGCATTGGTGAGTGAGAATTAATTTTGGCCACAAATTCATAAGGATGTTAGGAAATTTTTCCAGAGTTACAAAGTTTGTCATGTTACAAAAGAGAGTAGTCAGAATGTTGGATTGTATAAGCCTTTGACAGTTCCAGAGTGACCTTGGGAAGATATCAGCATGGATTTCATACTTAGTTTTCCAAAGACACAAAAATGTAATGATTCTATATTTGTGGTGGTGGATAGATTTTCTAAAATGGCACATTTCATACCTTGTAAGAAGACAACATATGTAGTACATGTAGAAGATTTGTTTTTCAAGGAAGTGATCAGATTGCAAGGATTACCTAGGAGTATTGTTTCAGAAAGAGATGTAAATTTTGTTGGTTATTTTTGGAGGACACTTTGGAAGAAGCTAAAGATAGATCTAAAGTTTAGTTCTACTTTTCACCCATAGACTGATGGATAGACAAAGGTAATAAACAAGAGTTTGGGGAATTTGCTAAGATGTTTGGTTGGAGAGAAGACTGGAAGTTGGGATTTAGTCCTTGCACAAGAAAAGTTTGCTTACAATAATTCAGTGAATAGGAGTACTGGGAAGACACCTTTTGAGATTATTATTGGAGTTCATCCTAGAGGTATACCAGAGTTGAGAGACATCAATAAGGAAGATAAGAGAAGTGCAGAAGTAGAGGAATTTGTAGAACACATGGAGAAAGTGCATACTCAAGTAAAACAACAATTGGAATTTATGAACTGGAAGTATAAGGAGCAAGTAGATGAAAAGAGGAGACATAAGGAGTTTGAAATTGGAGATGAAGTAACGGTGTATCTAAGGAAGGAAAGATTTCCAATTGGCACATACAATAAATTGAAGATGTGAAAGTTTTCACCTTGTAATATTTTGAAGAAATTTGATTCAGGAAATGCATATGAAGTAGAGTTACCGGATGGCATGGGTATATCACCTATATTCAACATTGTAGATCTACATCAATACCATGAAGTCGAATTTAGTGAAGGGATTAAAGAAAAATTGTAGAATCAGTTTCCTAAATAGCATTCAGATGAAATAGAAGATATTCTGGATATTAGAGATAGGAGGAAGACTCGTGGAACACAGTACAAAGAATATCTTGTTAAATGGAAAGACAGACTAGTGGAAGATTCTTCATGTATTTCTCAAGATGAGGTAGACTATATTGGTTTTCCTCTAGCCCCAACAAAGTAAGGGACTCAATTTTCAGTAACCCTGGATGTCTGATGCAGGAGCATCCTTGGTTCTTGGCAATCTTGCATCAACCAAAAATATTTCCTTTCAGTTTTTGTTCCTCTTTTGTTCTTGCTCGGTTCATGTTGGTAGATTCATCATATTTGCTCACCAGACCTTGTGGATCTACATTTTCATCATGGACATGTTCATTTTCCTTATTCCAAGATTTGAGCACGATTAGATCTTTTTACAACAAGTTATCTCTTCCGGATTTAGTGGTAGTTTCTTGAACCGACACTAGAATAATTTTCTACACTTACGACTAGTTTGATGACTTGTGGATCTTTCCCGTAACTTACAGATCTCGACGGTGTGATTTGAATTGTTCTGAGGAGTGTCCCCGACCTTATTTATAGGTCCACACTTCATCCTATGCACCTATTGAAGAGAAATTTAAATTTGATGCCAACCTATTTCTTGCATGTGTTACATTTTCCTTCATGGGAGACTGTGATGATCTTTGGCCGACGTGGAAGATTCTAGATCTACAGATATGATATAAAGCTTGTAATAGATCATTAGGAAAGTAGCGAATAAAAAGTAGATAAATTTTGGATTTGATTTGTAAGATTTCAGCTCACATTAGGGAGCATATTGGAATTTTGTATTTGAGCATGTTATAGTAGGCCTGTGAGCCGAATATGTAAGCCCGAATGTTGCTGGGCGATTGTAACTAAGATTTATAATAATAGGAATGTTTGAATTTGCATTTTCCTCCAATTTCTATGTTGCTTTTGTTGTGTGACTTTTGCTGCACGGTACGGATTGTTCTCTTTGAGGACCCTCCTACTGTGATTGCACCACTTCTACATTGTAATGCCAACATCAAAGTGTATCATGTAATTTGAGGGCACCAAATTTAAGACTCAAAGATATTTATTTTTAACTTTCATAGTCCATTCCCTTATGAACCATATCATTATCACAATACAAGGTTGTGGCTACAATCTCTATTACTTCATTTGTTGACTTATGTGAACAATGAGCCAGATTTTCTATTGATAGAAACTCAACCTCAAAAGAAGTGCCTTCATCATATATGGATTTCATACGTGCATTTTATTTAAAGCATCTAAACCATTTACAAGAAATTCATTTTGTGAATATAGTCTAATTACTATATTCCATGGAATGACATCACTTTTGAGGCATCCTACTCATTCTTCCTACAGAGGTATCACTTCCCTCATCTCCACATATGTTGCTTCCATGGCACAAAATCTTGTGTTTGTCTTGAAAAATGTGGTGCACAGGTAGAGTATCGAGTTGTGTAGTAGAATGCCTCATAAAGACCTCCAACACATTTCAACAAATATTATGTCAAAGGATTCTCTCTTGCGTAACTTCTTTGTTGGTTGTTGAGACACTACAAGAATGCATACTACACTTATTGTCTTGCTTCTGACCTTTGCATAGTCAAAATATACATTGAGGTATAACGCAAGATTACTAGGAAGATTCCATGGTGTAGTAGTCTGTTCCAAAAGAGCTCCACCTTTCATGTCATCATATACTTGTAATTATTCTGAAAATCAATCCATCACCTAATTCTCTCCCATTTCTTCCTCCTTTTCAATAGCTAAATATTCATTATTTTCACTATTGACTTTCCCTTTCTTTGCCTTGATTTGTGTGTTTGAAGGAGTCAACTTTATCATGGAATTTCCCATGTCATATGTATGATCACCAATTAAATGATAATTAATGTCATTATGCCAATCTATGGTGTGCTTTCCCTGAGTGTAAGACAAATGGGAGGCATGATTTCCCTAGTGCTTTCAACCATGTCATATGTATCTACATTGAAGTAAAGCTTGTATGATGTAATGTCAAAAAATCCTTTTCATCCACCTTGTGCTTATTCACTGCCCTTTCCTTAATATTATCTTTCTTTTCAAATGCTTTTACAAGATGTTCAACCTCTTCTTTCTCTGTATTTTATGTTTCTTACTCTTGTTCATCCATGAAAAAAATTTTGATCCACCATTTTCTTACATTGTGAAAACATATGTAGCTGCATTTGTATTGCTTAACTTCGAAGATAATTTCTTTGTTATGATGCAGAAGTCTGGGGTACCAGATTTGCACAAAGTGATCATATCATAAGCTTTCCTTCTAGTTACAAAATTCATTTAATGAAATAGGAAATCCATTTGTTCTAGCAAAATCTATTATCAAATATTTTTCAAATATGGAAAATTACATCCAATTATCTGTTAAATGTTGTTTCTACATACATCTGGGGCAAAAAATTGAAGTGGGTACTTGTCAAAATTTGTTTTCTAGCATTCTACACTATAATCAAAATAAGTCAATTAACCTCCATAATTGCTTGGAAAACTGTTCAAACAATCCAAGAGCCACAAAAACACACCAACATATTGATTTATGATAGGGTAGCATGGTTTTTAAATGAATTGGCATGAATCCATTGAGATTGCAAACTGTTAATTCTCAAAGTGGTCCACTCAACATTTTATGAAAATTGCACCTAGAAAAATCATTTGAAGCTCACCAACTTGCAACTTCAAAAAATTATCAAACCTGATTCTAGGAAGCTTCCACCTTGGGGGTTAGTTTATTTAGGTCAAATGAACATGTGTGTAAAAATTATTTTTTATCAATTTTCTTCCTTCACAAAATATCAGGCGTCAAAGTTGACCTCTGTGAATTTTTTTTGGAAATGCATATGTCAAACTATGTAAAACCCATTTGCTTTTGGTTTTGAAAAATTACCAAACGAGGTGTTGGGACCTTGAAAATTAGCATGAAAGCACATTAATATGGGAAGAATCCAAAACACCAATCAGTTAATCAAGAAATTCATCCAACTGGTAGATATTATCCTCCAAAGTTCACCTTTATGGCAGATCTAACACTATACAACCAACAAATCTTTTTAGAACCCTCTAACTTGGCATTTTGAAACCCTGTCAAAACTAGTCATAGGAGGCTAAAATCAGGTGTACACACTCACATATGGTAGATAAACACATTTGCAAAGTTATTTGGCATGAAACTGAATGGGCTTTCAGTTATGATTTTTCAAAGTAGGCTCCTGGGACAGATCTTACAACTATATATTTGAATGCTCAAATAAATTTTATCATTGGCACCTCAAATTTTACAAAACTTTGGAGGTTCCAATAGTGGGGACTATGGTCCTAAGATCTTGATAAAAATTATCACCTATAAAGACACTCCATGATTTTCATAAAACCTCAACATTTATTCATATTCATGGGTGAATCACAAAGAAGAGATAGCTAAGAAATGGAGTGAGATATCTTCATTATAGTGGATAGTCTAATATTCATATAGGTAGATTAATGATCACAAGGAGAACTAATGAATAAAAGAAAACAAATGAACAATAAAGGATATAGCATAAATACATAACTGTAATAGGACAATTACATAAGACTAAATATGATAGTCTAAAGTCACAAGATGTAATAGGATAATCACATGTATTTCAATACCAAAGAATGCTTCAAGGGATAATTGTGGAAGATGATTTTTATGAGGAGATATTTTATATGTTTTCAACCCAGATACCTCAAGGTAAAGAGTGCATAACAGTCATAAATGTGGTGGTAATCACATGAAATTCAATGATACAAGATAGTCTTATAGGAGAAGCAACAAATATAGTACAATGGTATAAGAGGAGCATGCATAGTTTATTATTAAAGGATAGTTTAGAGTGATAGTTCCCTTTTAATGATCATATTCATATAGGATAGTCCTTATGAAGGGATAGAAAGAGGGCATATATTTCTAAATGATAAGTGGAAAATACCTTATCTATGGAGTAGATACCATTGAAGATAATTGATAGAAGATGACAGTATACAATCAAGAAAACAAGAGAGTAGTCCTCTATGATGTCAAGCACTTCAAAGGTATAAATGAAATTCTATAGCCATAATATGAATGCAACAACATAGTCATCATGATTAGTATAGTCAACATAGGACAAGGGTAGTAATAAGATCAATATCCTAAGCAACATTCGTTAGCCCAATAGTTAGCAAAGAGATGGTATGCTACAAGTTAGTGATGCCACTAGCCTATATTTTTGGAGGTCAACTGCATGAATAAATGAAATTCATAGATTATGAATTGCATAACAACCTAAAATCAAATTATTTAAAAGTACAAATCATACTTACAAAATATCTAGAACCTTCAAGTCATTAAATATTATTCAATTACAAAATACAATTTTTAATTTTAAAATTATAAATAATATGTATTATCTGAGTGAAAATTCGATGACCACCCCCACTAGCAGGTGTTACTGTCAAAGCTCCAAGATTAACCTATTCAACATACAAAATGAGATATAATAATACCATTCGTATAATGTTTAGCTATTCACATTTAATATTTATAATTCTTTAGTAGTTACATACCTCTGCAATACATGTGGTCATGTAATAGGGAGGTGGAGGATCGTTGAAAATAGAGTGAATGCTATGACCCCGAGATTTCATTATAATCATTCAACTAATTTATTTAATCTTGCATTTCAAAAATGAGATTTAATAAATTAAATTCAATGAACTTTCTAACATTTACTTGACTATCAAGGTCGAGTGTCTCATTAAGGAGGGCATTTTCCATCACCATCTAATCAACTGCAGATGTACTTTGGGCAGCTGTATCTTGACTATCTGTGGGATCATAATCATAGAGTGACCCAAAAGCCTGATAATAATGAGGTGGAACTCTACTCCCCGAAGACTCACCTAGCTCACCCTATACTAGAGGACTGGTATGTTGTATGAGGCTCTGGGTGAGGTAACTAATCAACTACAATGTATCAACCTCAACACTCTCCTTCACAATAGGAGGTATAGTCACATTCTCATTTGTTGGTCTAACGAGTGGTCATCTCGCTAGTTCTGCATTGATACGTGCCCCCACCTCTACCCTGAAAGTTCTGCATGTCAAAATAGTTTGGGATTTTATTGAGGACAAACTCATAGTAGAGTTTCCTCAAAAAATATTGTGGCACCTCAATGTTGTTGCATGGAGAATCATAAAAAACCATCCACCACCTCCTCCAAAAATTGTTCTTTATCCCTTGGTAGTTCCACCAATGGATAAAGAACCTCTTGTTTCAAGGATGTAAAGGTTGATTCATTCTATGGTTCATGAATAGTGCACACAAGTCAAATTTTATAATTTTTTCATCTTTAACTTGTTTATAGGATAATTTATCTAGATAAAATTCTCTAAACTCTCATATCTTCTCTGACCAACTACTTATTTGTTTGCTAGTTGAATCTACATGTGATATTATCGATTCAAGTGATTGAGAAAGTGTGGTTCTATGTGAGGTTGTGTCTACATGATCTACAACCTTGAAATTGACTCAATTTGTTTTTTTGTTATTTTCAATTTTCCCTATTAAATTTTCTTGAGTTCCTAGAGCATTTTGAGGAATTGTTAGAGGTGTTTGTTGGGTTTGTTCTTCAGTAGGGTTTTCAACATGAGGTGAATAAGGATTTTGAGGAGGAGAAGGAGGTACATTATCATTTACTAAAAACTAAATAGATTTACATAAAAAAACATAATAAATATACCTATTTAATATGAAATTCACACAAAAAACAACTTACTTCTTTGACCTTCTCGATGTCGTGACAACACTTTGACAAAGATTTGTAAAAGAAATAGAGAGGTTTAAGCCTTAGGAGCTGAGATATAGCTCTTAGAACATGTTAGAGTCACTCAAGGAATCAAGCCTCCAAGATCATCTGTAAAACCAACAACAACCTTCCACAAGAGGGAAAAGAAAGAAGATGAAATTGGAACAATGGATGCAAGATGTGGCCAATATGCAATACTCATGATTGTAATTATGTATTGTAATTACACAATAGAAATTGAGATTGATGATATAATGTACATATGAAGCCTTGCTTATATAGGAAAGGGTGGTGATGTACCTATAGTAAATGACTATGTCATAATTAAATGACATGAGTCAATATTAAATAACCTAGGACACCAACATTAAATAAAATCCAACTAGATAAGATAAGTGACAAAAAAATGCTTAATTGGAAAGATTCCCCCTAATTAATGCTAACTAGAAAGATACCCTCCTAGGACCTAAATGGAATTAACAATGTAAATAGGACCTAGATAAGACTAGATAGGAAAAATACATATTTACACCAACACCCCCCTTAAGGACAACTTAGGGAGTCAATTCTTATGCAAATGACACAAAGATGGGTATTGGATACAAAGCCATGTTAGGTATTGATGCACATATGGAATGCAAATAAATCTCTCACAATTGGAGAAAAGTAGAAAACCTAGTGGGACAAAACTCCTCCCCAAGAGAGAGATATAAATACAAAATTACTCTCAATGATGCATGTGAGGCATAAAACCCCATATGAGGAAAAATAACCCCCCATATGAGATAGGAAAGAGACCATGCAACCCCCCCTCAATGGTGAGTCTCCTGCAATAGTAGAAGCTTGAAATTGAATGTTGAAGATGATCCAATATCAAAGAACAAAATTCCTCCCCTTATGAAGAAACTCAACCAAGATGATATGCAGGATGTCTTCCCATTCCAAAAAGGAATATGAAGGCAGAAGAATGATATGTGATCTCTCTGAACGATGCTCAAGTGTCTCCATGTCAAAGCTGAGACCATACAAACTCCAAATAGGAATTCTAGGCCACATAGTTGAAGATGTCAATCCAAAACCTCCTAGAGACAAATGTAGAGCATACTCCAATGACAAAGAAACCTCTAAAGAAAAAGCCTCCTCCAAATGTTGTCCAAAAGTATCCACACCCACATCAAACTACAAAGAGTGATCATGTAGAGAATGAACAAGAGGGTTAGAGAATTCCCTCACAACAACTAAAGAAGAATCATCTTCATCAAAGAGAGGATGTATGCAATCAATAGTGTCTCCAAAATCTGAAATGTGAGACTCACCAAAAAACCCACCAATGTCTATCAAGTATTCATCCCAAGTGGATGTAGCTAGAAGATGACGTATATCCTATTGCATTGAATCACAAGAGGAAACACCTGTGCCAATATGAGCATCATCAAATTAAATAGAAGATGGAAGAGATGAAATGCAAGGCTCAAGAATGGGATTAGATGTGAGAACACCCAAGTTCAAGAAGCCAAATGTCTCCTATGAATCATATTTCACACTAGAAGTGTGTTCAATAGCTGAAGGAACAATGTCACCATCAAAAGCAAAATCTGCAAAGGTATAAAACCAAGATGAATGATCAACCATCCCAGTAGCAATAATCTCTCTACTCTCCAAGTCGCGAATGATAACCAAATAAACAATGAACTCCACCTTCCTCCCATATCCACCATGTGTAATATGATATATGGAAAGAATATTGTTCATCAAATGAGGAACACACAAAACATCCTAGAAAGTGTTTCCCCAAAACTAATAGATCCCTTCCCAAGTACACTCATGTATGTATTGTTTCCCATCAAAATAGGATAAATAGAACAAGGCTGTAAAGAAGAGAATATAGACTATGAAGATGTCATATGATGAGAAGCTCCTAAATTTAGAAGTCATCTCCCTGATCCTAGACCTGAAAAAGCACAAAGAGCATGTCCTTTATTTCTTGATGTAGTAGCCAAATCAACATGACTTTTTCCCTCATTAGATTATTTTGAAGAAGAAGAAGGTGACTTAGACATTCTAGAAGGAAAATCAATATGATTCTATATGAGAAGATGCTTCAAATCATCAACATCCTTCTTGTAATAAGAATATTCATCATGCCCAAGCTTCTTGCAATACGAACAAGTAGACTTCTCCTGCTTAGCTAAATTTTTTGAGGAAGTGGATTTACTCTTTGGTTGATCTGAATGTGGAGTGTTCTTTGATTTCTTCTCCTTCTTATCAGTAGTATCTAATTGTTTCACCTGACTAGCCAACAATGCCTGAGATTTATAAGACTTGATGAAACCCATTGAGATAAGCTTGTGTTGCTCATGTATCAACATCTTATAAAATGATGCAAAAGATGGTGTAGTATATGCAATCCCCATAGTCAACCTATGAGTATGAAAGCTATAAAAAAAGCAACATAATCAAGACCAATTTTTTTCAATGAATTGTAGACCAACTAAATACCCTTCTTATCAATACCACATTCTTTGCATTGCTCCCTTAGATCATTAACCCTAGTGATGTAGTCTTGGATGTTGTCAAAGTTCTTAGGATCAAGGCTCATTAGCTCATTATTAAGTTGATAGCCTTTGAATTCATCTATAGAACCATAAAATGTTTTCATTTTTTCCCAAGCCTCATGAGCTTGCATGATTCAATTTGGGACAACAAATCTTGAGAAACTAGTTTACGAAGACATCCAAGAGATTTGGAATGCTCAATCATCCATTTAATCTTTTTCTCATCATCAATAAGTTTAGGTACCTTATTCTCAACATATAGAGAGTTACCTGCATTCATTGATATACTCCATGCATGTTGATGCCATGTTGAATAGTTATATGATGTCAACAAAGGAACCTTAGAATGGTCCATGAAAATGATCCATTAAAATGAAGAAAGCACAAGCAAATAGATCAAGACAATGCAACAAGAGAACCCCCCAACAACCAATCAATAAATAATCCCCCAATAGCAAGATATGACACTAACCCTTTATGCTTAGTGCAATTAAAAATGCCACTTTCCATCAACCAAAAAGTGAAATTGACCTTAGTGCACGTATAATGCCTAATTTGGCCACAAGCTCAAAGTAAAGTTTTATGAAAGATGAGATAAATGTAATTACATTATAGACACCTAAATTTGGACACTTAATTTATCCAAATTTATCCCCTTTCATCTAAGCATCCCCTTATTTGCATTAATTAAGTAATATCACTATTATTTAATTGATATCATTAATTCTGCCAAACCCCTAAGGTATTTAATTAATAAATAAATACATTATCTCTTTAATCCTCCTTTTCACCAAATGAATTAAATAAATATGACATTTATTTAATTCCTCACATGTCACATCCCTTTCTTAATCCTAATTATTCTCCTAATCTCATCATTAGGGATGTGCACATGCCTATTCCTCGATTATGATGTGTCACATCCTCCAACTTTTGCAAGTTGGCCTCTAATCTCTCTTAGGCACCTAATCCTCCTCTAATCCTTCATTAACTAGCCTAATCAACCTCTCAAGGAATTTTTAATTCCTTTTATCCTTCCAAGGAATCTTAAATTCCTTTTTCTCTTCCCCATGTGATCTTTGACTTGTCACATCAAGCCACATGTGAACTCTTCCTAATCTCCCACTTGCCTCTAATATGTCATTAATTTGTCTAATCAAGTACTTGCATGACCTTAATCATTCAATTAGGTCAACCTAATCTCCATATCATTTATCGAATGTGTCCTAAGTCAACCTTATTAAAGGCTTTCTCCTTTTGGAGAAGGCGCCCACTTTCCCCATGTGAATTTTTAATTCACATTTAATCGCCCAATGTATTTCAAAGAATTTTAAATTCTTTCTCTCATTCCCATGTGGATATTTGAGGAATTTTTAATTTCTCACATGTCCTCTCACCCGCATGGGGACAAGGACCTCCTTTATGAGGAGATCTTGTCCAAATCCCAAGGTACTATGAAGTACCTCCATGTCATGTACTCTCCTTCCAACTCATTTACACATCATCTCTTTCAAGCCACTTCACATGCCACATGTCAAGATATGAGGGCTTGTGAGTTCTCAACTCACCATAGCCCTACATCTTGGTATTGTTGGTTTAATCTCAACTATACATTTCTCTAGAGAATGCAAAATTCTCTATAAATACCCCCTTTTTTCTCTCATTTTAGGGGAGAGATCATTGTGCTAGCCAAACTCTTGCAAATTTTCCATTTGAGCCATACTTAGTCAAATTTCTCATTTTCTTGCATTCACCATAGCATTTCCTTCCATTGTTAGCCAACTTCAACCATTTTGCATCCTCATTATCCGCCATCAAAGGAGCATACAACATCAAAGATAGAAGAGCCAACCAAAGGACAACTCAACAAGGTAAAATGTTCCATTTTGTTTTGTTAAGTTAATCATTGCCCAATCTTGAGGTGTAAGGTGTTTATATTTTTTGTTTGCACTCTTTTGTTTTCTGCTCATTTTCTAACACATATTTTCACCCGTTCACACACATGAATATGAATTAAACAAAAAATTATGCACTTTAAAAAAAAATCACTCAAAAATGTGATCATATGAGTGAGAACAAAGCCCCAAAAGTTCTAATAATGAGAATGATTTAGCAACACCTTTGAAAATCTAAAATTTTGGAAAAAGCCAGGCACCAAAGTCAAAAACCAACTACACCACTACATAAAGTACAAAATTCTACCCTAAATTAAAAGAAAAATGTGTTGAAAAAGGAGTTTGTATGACCAAGTTATGAGCCTCTAAATTTTTCCTCCAAAATGGAAACTACCAACGAAGAGGGGATCCAAGTGGAGTGACATGCTAATGGTCGTTTGGCAATCATATTTAATATATTAAATACTGACAACCGACTAAATGTCAATTTTAATACAGTGTCAGATGATGGTCATTTAGACATCAAATTTAACACAGTGTTTTATGATGATCATTTGGCCATCAAATTTAAGATTTAATTGTGCGAAAAAAAATTCTTTTCTCCCTTGCACAAAAATATGAAGAATTATATATGAAAATGGGTATTTTTGGGCCTCTTAGATGCAACCATGAGGTCAAGTTTTCCCCAATATGTACCTTGCAAAAGCTCAAGCTTGAATTACCCTCAAATTTGAGGTGTTTTGCTACTCTAAAGCTTTGATACCATGTAGGAGCTGAGATATAGCTCTTATAAAATGTTAGAGCCACTCAAGGACTCAATCCTTTAGGATCATCTACAAAATTCAACAAAAAACTTCCATAAGAGGGAAAAGCAAGAACATGAATTTGGAACAATGGATGCAAGATGTGGCCAATATGCAATACTCAAGATTGCAATGATGTATTGGAATTACACAATAGAAATTGAGATTTATGGTATAATGTACATATGAATCCTTTCTTATATAGGCAAGGGTGATGATTTACCTACATTAAATGACTGTGTCATAATTAAATGACATGAGTCAAAATTAAATGACATGAGCCAATATTAAATAACCTAGGACACAAGCATTAAATAAAAGCCAACTAGATAAGATAAGTGACAACTAATGCTTAGCTAGAAAGATTCCCCCTAAATAATGCTAACTAGAAAGATACCCTCCTAGGACCTAAGTGAACTTAATAATGTAAATAGGACCTAGATAATACTAGATAGGGAAAATACCTATTTACACCAATAAAGCCTTCCTGGAATGTGAGAACGTTTTTTAGGGTTTGCAAGTTGCAGAGCGAATTGGAAACAATAGAAAATGGAATTAATGAACTTTGATTTTTTTTTAAATAAGTTAAAAAATTCTTTTGTTATAACATGAGCACGTTTTGGCCTTGTAGTGGCCGAGCTAAGGCTTGGTCACTCCAAGCCATAACAAACTCACATTTTGGATTTTTCAAAAATATTAAAGGGGTTGGCCACTTTTTAGCCCCCCATCTTTCTGCACCCACCCAAGGGCATCCTTAAGTATTTAGATGGAATATCATCAATTTTTCATGAAGAATCAAAGAATTTTTGTTCTAATGGGGAACTGAAATGTTCATAAATAAAACTATACTCTTTAAGAGACTAATATTTTGACCCAAACTTGGCTTGTAATTTAATAAAATGGATTTAAGTTCTCTTTCTTCTCTTACTAATGCTACACATGTAATGATGCTATCATTCACAAATTATTGGTGATAAGAGGTAGGTCCAAAATATGTAGGGAGAATCCTCTTTAATCTTCCATTATTTATGGCCTTTAGGTTATTTCTTCCCAAAGCATCTACCAGGATAACATATAGGAACAAAGAAATGGGATCCCCTTATTTAATGCCCCTTAAACTCAAAAATAACCTTGAATGAGAACCATTAATCAAGATATAAAAATTAGGAGTTGAAATAATTTCATGGATTAGACCCAAGATGTTAGTTCCAAGCCTAGAAATAACTATTACTTTTAGTAGAAACTACCATAAAACCCCCAGCTTGAGCTTTCATTAGGTCAAGTTTGAGTAGAAAAATGTAGTTTTCATTAATAGATAATAAATGATGGACCTCATGAATGGAAATAATGGAATAAAAAATCTATCTACCTTGCATAAAGCCTCTTTTTTTCAAAGCGATCTATTTGGCAAGGACTAGTCGCAATCTAGATGTCACCACCTTTAAGAATATTTTATATATCAAGTTGCAAAGGCTAATAGGTATAAAACCAACAAAGGAAATAACACTTGTCTTCTTAGGAATAAGGACAATAAAAGTGGAATTCAAATCTTTTACGACTCTTCTGTAGGAGCTGTTCAAAATTTCTGAACAAAATCAAGTGTGAAAACAATCAAGGAAGAAGAAAAATGATGTGGAAGCTTAAGAACAATCTCCAAAGAAGATTAGTTACCAAAGAGGAGATTCCCCCTCAAACATGTCCTCCAAATCTATAGGAGAAGAATGACTAGCTAAATCTAATATACCTATCATGAAACCATCCTACAAAGACAATTTGGAAAAAAAATGTCTTGCTCATTTGAATTCTTGGAAACCAATTCAACACTCAAATATAAAGAAGTAGGAGATGATAGAACCTCATCAAAGGGTTGACGAATAGTGAGGTTCACAAAAACAATATGACTTTCTAAATAACTACACATACTATAGCTAGGAGTATCCACCTTAGAACATTCACCATCAGAAATAAAATGGGAAAAGGTGTAGATGTGAGAATTATGATCAGCCCTACCCATTGCAACAATTTGTTTTCTATGAAAATCATGAATGAAGATTAAATTTGGAGTAAACCGATGGACTTACCACATTATGCTATATAATAAATGGAAAGAAGATTGATGTCAATATCAAGAATAAAAAGAAAATTATGAAAAGTATCATTAGGTACATCAACAACTCCTTTACTAGAAATTCCAAAAAGACGCCATTATCCATCAATTTATTCATAATTGAAGTATGCTTCAAGAACGAGAACCTGTTTGGTGATCTTTCCATATGATGTGAAGCCCCAAATTCAAAAATCTATCTAGTAGAATCATCAACATGTGTTACAAAAAGAGCATGATATTTCATCTTATCGTCTCATTTAAGAAAACCTATTGAACCTATGTGTGTATAAGATGAAGGTTGCGAACAAGAAGATGGTGAACTAGAAGACAAATAAGGAAACACAATGTTGTACTCTTGAAGAAGTTACTTCATCTCTTATAATTTTTTTCTTATAACATTGATGTTCACCATGCCCAGGTTTATTACAATAACCACACTTGGTTTTCTCATTCTTAGTTATATCCTCTTTAGAAAAGGTGGGATTATCACTAGATTATACTTCTTCATTCCTTTACCCTTAGGTGATGATACTAACTATGCATAACTTTTATAATGTGTATCATGTTGTCTAAGTGTTTTTTGTTCCCTATTCAACCTATCACAAAATGTCTCAAAAGAAGGTATGACAAATGAATCGCCTAATCCATCCATTGTAGAATAAAATGAAGTTTTTAAGTGTGAAAATGGAACTTTCAAATTATAAAAAATAAAGAATTTATACATTCCTTATAATTTTTATCTTTACCACAACTAGTCAATCGAGACCTTAATGATTTAAATTTTACCAAGAAGTCTTCAATGGTAGGAAAAGTGTCAATGGAAAGAGATGTTAATTTTTCCTACAATTGTATAGCACAAACCTTACTAATTGAACCAAATAAATACTTGTACTTGTCCCATACCCTCTTGGGAGTATTACACTCATCAATATGGAAGAAAAAACTATTAGAATCATACATATAAATAAATCCCATAGCCTCACCACATTTTTTTTTAATGAGAAAATCTCTCATATTCCTTGGAAAAATAAAGTTTATGGTCACTCAAGGTAGACCAAAAACCCTTAGACCATGTAGCATTCTTTACATTCTCACCTTCCATGTGTGATAATTATGAGGTTTTAGAACCTTAAACCCTAATTCATCCATTAGATCAAGAAGCACCAAGAGAGAAAAATAGACAAATATATGAAACAAACTAAAGTGACACCTCCCAAATCTGAATCATAATTAAAAAATTCCCTCCACAAATAAAAAATTCTCCAAGAGATAGTATATCCAAGTAATTAGTGAAGATGCTAAATACGTAAAATTTGAATAAATAATACTTGGGGCTAAATCTAGAAAAAAGTGCATGAACTGAATGATAGAGCTCATGAATACCTTTCAATTGTCATTGGAATCACAAAAAAGGGATAATCTTGCAAAAAGTTATGATCTCAGAGGTCGAAAATAGAAAATTAACTTCAATCTATAATAAAATTCACTTGCAATAGAATCTAGAAAAATACTTACACCACTAGGAAGTTCTTGGAACTAACTTTCCATCAATATCTTATTTATAAAATTTTGACACTCTAGAAAAATTTTATGGCCTATTAGCAAGAAACCTAGGGAAACACATACCAAAATTCTGAGCCACACGTATTTTCTAAGTGTTGTATTTTATACCCTAGACTCAATCATCTAAAGGTGAACACCAATGGGATTGTACATAGGATTAACTACTATATATTTAGAGAATGACAAATAACATTATATAAATAGAGTTTTGGTATCCATTGTATTAATCAAACCAAAACTAGTACATTGTTATCTTCTCCTATACTCCTACTTAACTCTTATATAATATATATACATATTTCCTTTCATATATTAATCTCATATACATATATTTCTCTTTATTTATTACACACATATATGGTTTGGATTAGGTGACATCCACCTTGTAAATCCTATGTCATATATCATGGTTCCAACATCCTTGGAAAGTGTTCCTAGGAACTTAGGGTGTATTGGGAAATATTTTGTATTATTAATTCTCACCATTGTTTGTAATATACTTATAAGGGGTGATGGGTCCACTAGTAGTGGTAAAGGTGGTATGTGGACATAAATATTTAATATTGTTTTCCCCACATGTGGACACCTAAAATGGAATAATAAAAGATAAAGGAAATGATAAGTGAATATTAGGATTCTCCAAGTGGGTGCTTGGAATGAGGCAATAGGTTTCACTTGGTTTTCCATCATTTATTACATTTAATGTAATGTTTATCTTCTCAAGTTTGGACATCCAAGTTGGAGGCAAAGTATTGGATGCTAAGACAGGTTTCCTTTTGTATTCTATGGAGGATTTCCAAAGGTTGGTTTTGTTTGGAATGAAGCTTCATCTTTGGGCACCTTGTTTGGTGCATTAGACACCTTCACACATCTTAAAATCAGCCTCTTGGATGTAGAATTAATGAGGAATAGCTGAATTTAGTGTTACTCTTCAGGAAAAAGGATAGGTGGAGACATAATGAGGTTGTTCACGGGTACACAGGTGCTGCCATGTTGGAGGAAAAGAGGAGAATAGAATTGGTTGTATTGTTATATCATTTATTTGATGATAATTCATACTTGACCTCTCTTCTTGGTGGAGTCTTTTTCTTGTAAGGGTTTCTCCATGTAAATCATGTATTATGTGATACTCTTCTGCTGCTTATTTTTGCCTCTTTGTTGCTATCTTATGTTGATGATATTCTTTATTATTGTTGTTATAATTTCACATAAGGTAGTGTTTATAAGCATGATATGTTGGTTGTTTTTGGCATCATAAAGAAGATGGATCTAATCATGTTATTTCCATATTAAGGAAACTTAATTTTTAGATTTGCATATAAGTTTCAGATTTTCATATTGTTGTAGTCCAAGCCTTATATCTCATCCATTGAATTCATATTTGGATAGAGATTGAATTTCCCAAGAATCAATATTGAACCTATTTATTTCTCATCATATACTACATTAATCCCTTACCCTCTATCATTCATATATATATATATATGAGATGGGACATGACCAATCTATGATACCCCTAGTCTAGATGATATCTTTACAACATTATGCTCTGAAATTATTTTGTGTCAAGATGTAGTATGTTTTACCAACTAATATCTTCATTGTCCTTTTTGGCTAACATCATCCCCCATTTCAAAATTTTGACTTGTCCTCAAGTCAACACTACTCTACTAGAAGAATATCCTTGTATATTTCCTTTAGGCTAGAAAAAGTATTATCCCATTGGGTCTTAGCCAGGTGTAGTTCTTGAGTCTACACTTGAATCTGCAAAAGGATTTTCTCTACCTCTGAGAGTGTTTTTAGAATCTATAACTTGTGGTTCAACTGTTGGGCTTCATGGAGGAATCTGGTGATATGTGCTAACCTCTAATTGATAACTTCTTAGAGTTGGTGGAATATTTTTTGAACCCAATCTATTTTATCTCACAATTGTTGGAATTATTTATGTAAGGCTTCAATCTATACCCTAGACTTCTCATCTATATCTTGTAAGGTGTCATATGTTGTAGCTCATTGAGGTATCTTTAATTACAAATGATCCATCCAAGTGGTTTTTGTTGCTATTTTTGTCCATTTAAGACAAAATTTGGTGATAAGGCATTAAGGTCTCCTTTTGTGCTCTTTAAGTTCTAGATTTTTTATTCTAGGGTAGAGTGTACAGTAGCACACTTCTTCCTTTCCACATATGTCGTTTTATGGAGGTCTTCCTAGTTTTTTAAGTTCATTGTTTTCTTATGTGCATGTTTCTCCTTAATTATCCCATGTATCAAAAATTTTAGTTGTGTTTCCAATGGTTGTGATGAGTCCCCTTTGAGTTGAGGGAACTTTCCTTGTATATCCTTCACTAGATCTTCTAACTGGTCTGAGCTCTCAACATGGCGCTACAATTTTTTTCTTTCTTGTTTGTTGTAAGACATCCCCCAACTAAAAATTATGCAAAGGTGATATGCTTCCCAAATATACTTGTGAGCCTACCAATGGTAGTTGAAGGATTTTCAAAGAGGTCATCATTCAGATCTGTTTCTGTTTAGCCAAAAATTCCTTGATGGAATACATGCAGGATGTGGCAAAGGAGAAAGGTGTCTTAGATTGTGAAAGGGGAGAAGATTTCTCCTATTTTGAGGTGGGACATCTTTTCTCTTCCTCGTGCATCTTCTTATAGGAATTTTTTGTTCCTTATATAATCTCTTTTCTTACTACCTGAGTGATTTCTAATTTCTCCATTATTAGTTTATTTAATCATTATTTAGATTGGAGCTCTTTAGTTTGAATCTCCACTATCTGTTACTTTTACAAAGGGGTCACAGTGGCAACCACTTCTCCAAAGGCCAAGTATTTTAGTTTTTCCTCTTCTTTTATTGCTTTCTCCCTTCTTTGTTTTAATTCCTATACCTATAGCAATTAGAAGAAAAATCTATCCTATACCTATTTTAATTCCCTTCTTTTTATGTCACCATCAGAAGAAAAATCTACAAAGGTATAAAACCAAGATGAATGATCAACCATCCTAGTAGCAATAATCTCTCTACTCTCCAAGTCACAAATGATAACCAAATCAACAGTGAACTCCAAATTGATAAGTAGGATTTATTTTTCCACAGCGAGTCAAATTATGATATTGCTATCAGGATTCAACCGTGTAGTTTTGAGTCAAACTCATTGACCCATGTTTCATGAGTAGTGGTTCAACAAGAACCCATCTCTCATGATATCAATCATGAGAGATGGGTTCTTGTTGAACCACTACTCATGAAACACGGGTCAATGAGTTTGACTCAAAACTACACGGTTGAATCCTGATAGCAATATCATAATAGAACTCCAAATTCCTCCCATCTCCACCATGTGTAATATGATATATGGAAAGAATATTGTTCATCAAATGAGGAACACACAAAACATCCTAGAAAGTGTTTCCCCAAAACTAATAGATCCCTTCCCAAGTACACTCATGTATGTATTGTTTCCCATAAAAAAATGAGACATAGAACAAGGCTCAAAAGAAGAGAATATAGACTATGAAGATGCCATATGATGAGAAGCTCCTAAATTTAGAAGTCATCACAAAAAAATATTTTATTTTTCTCTCCCACACATAGAAAAATGAAATGACCTACAACTAGTGAATTTGAAGCCATCAACAAAAAATGAAGGCACTGGATGCTATTTTATCTCTATTGTTTCATGCAAAAAAAGTGAAATTATTTACAACCACATAGGAATAAATTCATGATGAAGTGTTGGATCTTATGAATTATCTTGGACTTGTTGAGGGTGGTGTTAACACATCCAACTTTCCAAGCAATGATGAATTATTGCTCCTCTTGAAAAGTAGAAGACTACTCCAATGTTCCTTTATAGTTAGGTCTTGACTATGTGGGACAACAAAGTGGTCATTGCTAATGTGTTTCATCAAGGGAATTGGGTTGTTATATTTTCTAGAAATGATCTCACTAACATACAATTGAAAATAACAAATCTAATATTCAAGAAACAAATTGCATGATCAAACTTATAGAAAATTTATATCAATTGAATGCTCTTTCTCAATGATTTCAAATTGATTTCAAATGAAAAGTCAAAAGATTTAGGTTAACAAGAGAGAATTAACTAAATTCTAAGTTAAACAGACTGAAAAAACCTATTTCATTAACCAATTTTGAATATTTAAACAAAATCTCACAAACCATTGGTAAAGCAAATAGCCATTCACACATTTATCATTAATAATGATACAACCTTACAAAGAAATATAACAAATCATAAGATTTTAAGATTTTATCCAATCAGAACATCATCAAACATGCACAGGCCTGAGACAAAATATTACTTAATTCCATAATAACATACAAGATTCCATTAATTTTTTCAACTTAGATAAGATAAACATTCATACCATTACCAATACACCAAATTGAGACACATGCAAAATAGGCATAATCATTTGATTTATCAAAAATATGATCTCCATAAAGTTAGTAGGAAAAACCACACTCGGAATGTATAAGTTTATTGTACAAAAATACATCAAAATTGAATCCTTTGAAATAATCCAACATCAAAATATATAGGATGTTGAGTTCCTAAAATTGTGGATCTAACAAAAAAGCAAACTGAAACTAACTTTAGTACCCTTAATCTAATTGATTTTAACTAAAATACAACTAAAAGCTAATTGGGTTAAGCAAACTGAAACTAACTTCAGTACCCTTGATCTAATTGATCTTAACTGAAATACAACTAAAAGCTAATTGGGTTCCTCGATTTTAGTTTTGAGACTAATTAAACTTAAACCAAGGAAGCTAAAAAAACTAACTAAAAGTAAACTAAAATTAAATGCTAGTTCTAATCTTACAACCTGGGTGTAAATTTATTACAATATTTATTCAAAAAAATAGCAACATCTGAAATGTTGTCTTCAATTAGTTGGAGAAGATGTCAATGAATGCAAATATCACTTCATTCATCATCTCCATTGGTAGGCGTCGGTGGTACTGAAGCTTTATTCTTTGGTTGAAAGAAGAATTCTCCTTCTACTCTTGTAAACTAACAATGCAGTCAACTCTTCCTAGAAGGAGTGAATCTTTCTTTTCATTCATCATTTTATCAATGGAAAACTAGGTGACTTGGCCCTACATTAGATTCTTCATTTCTTCTACCATCTTATTGGGAGACTTTACCAAAATAGATGTTTCCCAAAATATGTAGTTCAAGTCTTCTAAAAATTGATGAATCTTGGTCATAGCTTGCTCAACCAAACCTTGGTCTTATTAAATTTGGACTTTCACTTATTTAATATCTTGACTATTAGTTTCGCATCCCTTAACAATTTAGGAAGCTTGTACTGATCTTCTTCTTTGATTACTACATCATTGATTAGATCTTCTGTAGGTGTTACCATTATTTTCTATAAAATTGGGATGTAATCCTCCCAAAATAATAGTTCTTCATCTATACCCACTTCAATTTATTGGGCCAGGATATATTCATCACTAATGTAGTGATCAAAATTTATTGCCTTCCTTAGCAATCAATTAGCTAAGGCCAAAAAATCAGATTTCTACAGTTTTTCTTCTAGAATCCATCCTTTAATGTCAGAATGTCTAACCTCTCCCTTTAATGCATCTTGTAGTGTAGACTCAGGGGTCATTGTATCTACTAAGACAATAAAATTTGTGATACAGGCAGTCAACTGGGCGACTTGAGCTTTAAGCTCTTTAGTGTTCTCATCGCTCTGCATCCTTTTTTAGATAGTAGAAATAGACATTTGGAGAGATTGCTTCTCTCCTTCCCTTGTATGTACTCCCAGATCAACTTGTCTAATCTAGTAGTCCTCAAGCTTCATTTCTAATTCAAGCTTATCTACCAGAGGGATGACTATTTCAGCAGTTCTATTTTTGTGCTCGTCCATGGTGACCATAGATATTCTTCAATCCATTTTCTTCTCTTTACTAGAGACTAGAAGGATTCTAATAATATGCTTAATCCCTTCTCTGAGATTCCTTCCATATACGTCCTCTGTCTCCTAAGTATTATGTGATTGATCCAACTAGGAACATTAGAGGACACTTCTCTTAGGGGAGATGGGATGATTTATGTGTTATGGGATCCTTTTGAGTAAGCTAGCTCAGTCTCTCTTTGTTCAATTTCAATTCCTATCTCCCCTTCTCTATGTTCTTCTTGAGATTATTTTCCCTAGTCCACCTCCTACTCTAAATGTTGTTTAGTTATGGTTTCCTCAACAAAAACTTATCTTTGAATCTCTCCTTCCTCCAACACTACCTCTTTTCTTATTTTTTTATTGGGTTCTTCCTCCTCTCAAACTAGTGCTTCATCTTCTTGAGAAGGATGAGGGGGAAGGTCATGTGGAGGAGAAGGTGGAAGTTGAGGTGGAGGAGGTGAATATGTATTAGGAGGGGGAGAGGGTGGATGAGGTGGAGGAGTGGATGGAGGAGGATCGCGTGGTGATATTGGAGGAGGAGGTGATGGTAGAGGGGATTCATGTGGAGGGGAGGAAGAGTAATTTTGTTGGGCCTTCCTCTGGGCATCTCTTTCTTCAATAGATGCTCTGGTCCTTTTTCTTCTAACTAGAGTTTCTTCCTCAATATCCTCCTCACTTGAACCAATATCTATTTGTTCTTTCTCTTTTCTCTTCTTCCTTGTAACCTTGGGAGGTGAATAATTCTTGGTCTTGGTTGTTGTTGTGGAGGGTACTTCACCTTCTTTGTATTTCTTTGTTGCTTTTGTAGGTTTTGGTAGCTCCATCACTAAAGAAGGAGACTTAAGCCATTTGAGAGAGTGATCTATGATATTAGTTGTCCTTTCTTTCATGTTATCATCTTCATCTACTAAATAATGTTCTTTGAAGATTGGTTGGTTGTAGATATGTTGGCCACTGTAAATAGAGTCTAAGACTTTCCCATTTTCTTTTAAATCCTTAGATACTCAAGCCTTTGTACAAGACTTAATATAATTTACTATCAACTAACAGTAATATTTCATCCTTACTTCAAATTCCTCTTCACAATTTTCCCAATGGTCTTCAATCTTGGGCTCAATCATGAAGAAAGATCCTATCCCCTCACTAATCTTCCCAATAGGGTCAAATTTCCCTCAAGAATCGTTGTACATCTCAAGGAAATATCTTTCCAACTCTCCCTCTTCACTCTTGGCATTCTACATGTTGGCACATGAATATACTCCCATCTTAATGGGGAAGCTATACCTAGACTTATGCCTACCAACTATAAATTTGTGTATCTCATAAACTTTTTTGCAAAGGGTACCTTGGAAGCTTATATGAAGATTAGTGAAATCCATCCACTCTGACATATGTAAAAGTTTTGAACTGAATATACCAATTCCCCCAACTTTTAAGCTTTGTCATGGATTCATTGGAGATTCTCCTCGATAAATCTCCCTCTGACCCTCTAATTACTAAATACACAAAGTTTTCATTGACAATATAAAAATTGGTATAACTATCCTCCACATTCAATTGAGGATAGTACTCAAAAACTGTTACCTCCCCAAGCTGGAAGGAACCACTCTATTTAATCTAGGGAATGTGGCTTGAGTAGCCAATAAGTACACCAAATATGATGTCATATAGAACTTGGTGGTTTGTAGGACTATCTTCAATTGTTCATGTATATTATCATTGATTAGTGGGCCCAATCAATCTTCTTCAATGGTGGGTGGTATTCTTTGTATTGGTACTTCATTTGTACAAGATCATTTGGTGGCATATCTCCTACATATAAAAACACCGTGTTAAAATAATTCATAGTAGATACCTTGAAGGAGATAACATATCTTTAAACCAAGTTATATGAACTAATAAATAACTAATGGTATGAAGCAACAACTTGTTCAAAGAGTGTTTGAGGTGAAACAAGATTTTGCAAGGATTAGGCCTCGAGCCTACCCTTTATAGCTTACCAAAGGGATAGAACATCCTTATTGAAGGAAGTCCTATCTTTTCTTGTAATCTATCGAGAGTTGGGGATCAAGAGTATCATCTACCTCTTTCTCAAGTAACAATTTGATCTTTAAGAGGAAATACAAAATATAAACAATTAAAAACAAGTTGAAACACTTTCAGGAGTTGGGCATTCTATCTAACTTTTATTTGTAACAATTCCATAAGTTTGGAGGGAATTCCTAATTAGCAATATCCAAAATGTTGTTGAATGCTTTCAGGGGTTGGGGATATGGCATGTTACTTAACATTTATCTGCAAGCTCAATATTTGGCAAGGGTTATTCCCAATGTCCAAAATTTGAATTTCCTACTCTTACTTCAGGATCAAACCTTGGACATTTCACTTAAGACTTCATCAAAATATGCTTTGAAATCAACAAAATACTCAACATAAAGGATTTTACCTTAAGGAATCAAGGGTTGGGGATTGGGCATGTCAGTTAACTTCTACCTCAATAAAAAGTTAATCGAAAAGGATATTCCCGACGAGCAAACTTTGAGAAAACTTTCAAAAAACATAGGCTTCTTCTCTAAGTCTTATAGATCAGTTTTCAAGACTCGGGACTTTAACTTAACTTTCATCGAACCATAAGAAAAACACAAACAAAACCACTAATACCCAATACTCAAAAAACTTTTCCTTAAAAAAATGCTAAGGTCCGATGCTTGATCGAATGATGTTGTAGTACCCCTCCATTTATGTTTATGTTTTCTGCTGTTATGTTTTCACACTGTTAGACTATGATACCTTGTTTGGATATTTTGATCGTTGGTTTTGAGTGATAGTGGATTTATTCTGTGACATGATGATACATTGTTTGGTGATTATTGATTTTAGACATGATTTGATATAGTTTAGAAGTTTACTTTCAGTTGATTATTGCTATGTACATGTTTATGATGGACTAATAGCTATTTATTTCGTCAGTTTGTTGTGACGTGCATTGGTGTGGAGAACGGAATCGCATCACTCGCTTGCGAGTGCCCTATGATATCCGTGATTTTCTCTGCACAGTGTGCCTGTTTGATGCTTTATTATATATATATTCTATGCTCATTATTTGCTTGGTTACAGGAATTGCAAGTACATGACACCGACTCCACCTGGGTACTCAGGTCTGAGCATGTCAAGACTCAACAGATACATTGATCGGGAGATAGTAGTTTGGTTCACCCTAGTCTAACCTTTAATCCCAGTCTTAGTACATCGTCTGTTTAGTTCAGAGTCATAGGATTGTATGTCATTTTCTGTTTGGATAAATTGCCTGGAAGGTAAATTTGGTTAAATTTTAATGTTGGTTTTTGTGCTTTAAATTATTGGTATTTAAATTAATGTTTAAATGTGGAAGATATTAGTTGCTTAATTATTTAATTAATTAATTAGCTTATTTGGTTAAATGGTTGATCTTAAAAAGATTAAACTAATTTAATTTAATTAATTAATTAATTAAATTAAATTATTAAGTGTGTAAATTATATTGTATTTGAAAATTAGAAAATTAATAAAAAAAATAAATGCATGCAATTGAAAAATTATTTTTTAAATTTAAAACAAAATAAATTATTAGCATGCAAATTTGAATTGGCAAGATTGCCGAGAAGTGGAGAAGATATTTTTGCAACCACTTCTTGACATGTGTGCCAATGCTTTAATTGAATATTGTTGGGGAAAATTTGTGACGGAGGATATTTTGGATCTCGGGAAAAACACAGGGGTTATTCAATTTCCTCACGGGGAAATTATCAGAGCTTTTGCAAAAATTCTCTTGCTATGTAAAACTCATTCTTTCATAGAAATTGTTATCTCTCTGGTTGTATTTCCTTGTGAAAGATCCTCCAAAGGATCTTGGTGGTTAGATAAAGCTTTCTTGGATTTGGTGTTTTGAAGTAGTTTTGAAGGATTGCATTCTACAGGCAAAAGATTTTCTTCAAAAACCAAGATCTTCAATTTACAGGTATTTCTCTGGTGTTTTATGTAGTTTGTTTTTGGAAAAGAATTTTCTTAAAGTAAAAACCCTTGTTCTTCTTAGTGATTAGTTTATTGGAAATTCTTTTTGTAAATATTTGCTGTTGTTTGTGTGAATTTTCAAGAAAACAACAAAAGAAACTTTGTTTTTTAAAAAAAAAAAAACTGTAGATTGGATAAATTATATTTAAGATTTTTCTGGAAAGAATATCTTCATATTTCAAATTATGAAAGAAATTATTATTATTAAAATAAATTTGATAAAATATTATCAAGGACTTTTTTTTTCTGTGCACTGATAAATTTTCATAAATTTCTGAAGAAAACTCTGCTGTGAATTTATGCTCAGTTACAAAATTTCTTTAATTGATATTATCAGTTATATATATATATATATTTATATATATTTTTGTTTAGGGTATATGCAAATTTTCATAAAAAAAATTCCATTTTAAAATAGTGAAATCCGCGTACGAATTTTCGTCAAAATTGCATAGTATTTAACATTTTGAAACGAATTATTTTGGATTACGTTTTTACGCGGAAGGAAATATCCACGATTTTTATGAATTTAAATTTTCAAATGTATGTTTTAGTTTATGGACAGGGCCGAGGGCTTACCCACGGCTGACCCCCGTAGGGAGCCAGCTGTGAGGGCAGCGCTCGGCGCTGCCTTCACAGGCAGTGCCGGCGCTGCCGCCGCGACCGAGCCCTCCCACGAGGGTTTCGGCTGTGAGGGGAGCCGAACCCTGCGTAATATATGTTTTATTTGAAACTTAATAAACAGTCTCCTTTTCATGTTTTAAAATGCGGATTTATAAATAAAGTTTTAAATTCGCATGTTTATATGTAATCATATTTTGTATTTAAATATATATTTATATATATATATATATATATATATATATGTATATATATGTATATATATATATTTATATATAATATGAGACTATATTTGATTAAATGAATATTTATATAAATATATGTATATTATGTTAGGAAAAATAATTTGGAAATTATTTTTGAGATAAATTATAATTTTCTTTAGAAAATGATGTATGTTTAAATTAATATTGAGAAATTATGGAATACAATAAATGGTGAAATTGAGAAAATTAGAAAAATAGATTAAATGAAACGGTTATTGATTTTGAAATAGATCTTTTAGTTAAGATGATTTATAAATATGTTGTTTTCAAATTGTTACATATGGATTTAGTATATCCAAATGATAGACATGAATTTGCTTTAAATTGTTTTAATTTTGTGATTGGGAAAATTGGGAAAGTCTCTAACGATCAAGTCTTCCAGACCAATTGTTAAATGGGGATTGTGAATGTTAAGTTAAATTCTTATGTTAACTAAGGATGTGTACATGACTTTACTTGGTGGTTTGACACCTGTGTTATGAACATTGATTGTTGTTCATTTTATCGTGATTGGTATTTTATATTGATTTTGGTTATATGTACACTTTGTAAACCTTAGTCAGAGAACATAGATTCCCATGTTATGTTTAGGGGAGTGGCTATTTGTAAGGGCCGACACACAAAGTGGTGTCAGGGTAACTTACAAATAGTTAGTAAGTCAGTGAAATTTAAATGACATAATAGATAGAATTAAAACTCTTAACAAGATGCTTATGCCTCTCTTATGACTCTTGAGCTACTTCAGTCTTGAGTATAAGATGAGAAGGCTTGGAATGGAAAATCGGTGTCTTGTTTCTTCAAAAGACATTCGATTCCACAATAGTATGCAATAGGGGCCGAGTTTCGTAAGAGGTTGCCAGGGTAACCCAAGGATGGGGGTCAGAACCTAGGAAGAAACACTAGGGTAACCTTTGCAACATTGTGATGACACTCCACCTAGAATAATAGTTAACCTTGTGTTTGTATTATATTCAACTATCAAAATCTGGAAGCAATGTAACCATTAGATTGTTTTGTACTAGTGTCTAGGGTTAGTAGATTAGGTCTAGGTAACCTTATTACTATCTCCTAGCACGGGGGGTGGACCTACGGGTACCACATGGTTGGGTGGAACATGCACCTTACTCCGTTGGGTCCCCAGTTTGATCTTGGCATCGAGAGCTTCATGATGGAGAGCTCGCATTTGGAACTTATAAATACTTCTTCATTGTAATTTTGTAATTTTGTATTGTAAAACATCTCTCAAGTGTTGTGAGGTGAACTTTTGTAACTGTAATCATTATTGAACTACCTCATCAGATGGATGAGTAATGTATATTATATCAAATAGAATGTAAGGAAATGTAATTGTACTTTATGATATCTTGAATGCAATTTAATGTTATGCAATGTTTATCTTTGATGATTATGTTAATGTTAATTAATATGTGCAATGCGAAATACTTAAGTCACTTATGGAAAACTCAAAGTAGTGTAACGTCGCTTACCCTAATGAATGTATGCAACTAATTAACTTAATAATTAAACTTAAAAAAAAAAATTATTACACTTTAATACATTATTGCAACATTCTTAGGTTATTAAGACGGGGCATTACAGATGTCATAAAAATCCTCAATTAGTGTTTTGAGACAAACATCAATTTGGAAATGTTAGAAAAGAACAAAAAAAAATTAAAATGAGGAAGAACGAAAAACTCCAAAAAACAAAGGAAAAATAGAAAAATGAGAGGAGGAGAAAAAAAAACATTGAATCCATCCCAAAACATACACAAATGGATTGCACATGCACAAACTAGGAAAAAACAAGAAACCAATGAAAACCCAAGAGAGAGATCACAATCCAACTTGGAAAATGAGCAAGGGGAGAAGGGTGAACACCACACCATGCACACATAACACGAACACATGAGCATCGATAATCGAACAATGAACCAATTTTGAGTAGTGATAATGGCAGAAAGAAGCATGCATGAGGGCTTCTTCATAAGTTTATGAGGATTTGTAGAGCTCAAAAAAATTCATTAATTTCCCATTTAAATATGCTATCAAAAAAATAAATTTTCCTAACGGATGTGACCGACATAATAGTCGAGGTGATAATACATCACCATCATCGGGGTTTTGGAGTCAGGTTTTTTCTTCAACAAATACCCAAACACATGAAAGTCTGAATTAGTGAAAACCAACATTGAGAAACAATCAAACATCAAGGATCAGGCCCGACCCATATGGCATGCAAGTATGGAGAAGCCCAAAATTTTGAAATTTGACAAGATACTCAAAAGAAAGGGGAAACAAAGAAAAATAAGGAAAGAAGGAAAAAGGAAAGAAATAAAGAGAGAAAAAGGAAAGAAAAGGAAAAAAGGGAAAGAAAAAAAGAAGGAAACAAAAGACAACAAGGTAGGAATGAGACAAAAAACACAAAAATAAGTGGGGGCTCCCCATTTTGTCAAAAATAAAATTGTGTCTGATTGCAAGGCACAGCAAATAGCAACCAAAGAACAAAATGCTTAAAAACTACTTAAAAAAATTTCAAACAGACTTAAAATCAAAGGGATTAATAACTTGAAATTAAGAAAAGGATTCCATGTCAATCTAAGCATTTGACCAACTTACCCATCACAATAGAATACTTGAATCTCATATTGTGTGCAAATGATTTATTCCTTCAAAATAGGATACCAATGAAGTGGAATGAACTTTGAATCAAGACAAATGTTTGATCTTTCCTTTCTCCCAACTATTTTGTGCTATCACAAGTATATATATAGAACCTAGTTGGTGTAACCTAGGCATAGCCCTGCTACCAACTAGACATCTATAGCCCTGACAAAGATACCTCTAATTCCCTTAAACAAAGCTCTATTGCTAGTCGAGCTTATTTAAATCACCCATTTTATTGAGAATTTATTCATGATTTTCTTTGTAATTTATTTTCTTTCAGGCTATCACCTGGTGTTGGGTTGGGAATCATAGCGGTAAATGAGAAAGAAAAACATCTTTATATTTTCTCGAGTCCAAAGGTCATTCTATTTATCCTTAATCCAAATCTTAATTTTCTTAAAGTTTGTAGATAGTAAGATTCAAGCAATTAAATTTGAAGACTCATTGACTTCATACACTAGACTGTCTAGGACTTCCGAGCTTAATAAGGGATTAGTAAAATTTGAACTTAAGCAATGAAAAGTCTTGAAAATAGAAATACTACAAGCATTCTATGCATGATTGGAATTCAGACCCATAATAGTCACAAAAACCCCACAAACAGAAAAGGAGAAACAAAAAGAATAGGAAATGACACAACAAAACACAAAATAAATGAAAAAGAAACACAAAACAAGAAACAAAAAACCTACCCTAATTATTTACAAGAAAGGGCACCGACCCCTCTAGGACCCAAAGTAATGTTTGAGAAATTGTCCATTGATTGGAAACAAGGTTGGTTCTCCCATCATGGTGTTGATCCTAAAGGTATTTTCCCATAAAATCTTAGATGTTTGATAAGGGACTATCCAAAGTCAATCAATCTCTAAATGGATTCCCTTATTCTCTTTAGACTTATTCCAAAGTAGGACAAGATCTGAGATTCTAAAGGACTTTATCTTGGCTCTTTTTTCAAACCATCCTTTAACTACAACTTGATGTTTTGAAACATGCTTAAGAGGATCATTTATCTTTTCTTCTAAATCCAATAGATTGATCAACCTAACCTAAATATTATCATCTATGTCTAGGTAATTCTCCATGAATTCTAAGATTCATGGGAAATATGGGCTCTAAACCATAAACTAGCTGGTAAGGGGATGCCCCTAAAGCATTTTATGTTCTAGTTCTATCTACCCATAACACAAAATTCTTGTGACAATGCCAATCTTTTGGATTCTTATCTAGTAGTTTCTTAATAACACCTATCAGGGTTTTATTAGTCAACTTTGTGAATCCATTGACCTAGGGGTAATAATTTGATGAAAATTTCAAAATTACTTACATTCAAAATATTTTTACAATAACTGAACTGATGAAAAAGAGGGACCATTATCACATACCAGAGAAAATAGCATTCCAAACTTGGTCATTATGTGATCCTATAAATGTTTGATTACCACCTCTATATTACTTTGTCTACAAGTGATCACTTCAGACCATCTTGTGCAGTAACCAGTGGTGATATATCATTCCTATAAAATCCAAGCACCATTGGGCAAAAGAACATACCTCATTTACAGGTTGTGGCAACACAGGTGCATTTCTTTCTTTTCTTGCTCCCATCTGACATACATGGCAATTTTTGACATGCTTAAAGGTGTCTTTGAATAAAGTGGTCCAATAATATCCTGCCCTTAATATTTGGTGAGCAGTAGCTTCAGTAGAACCATGGCCAAGATTGAAACATTTTTTTCTTTATCTAAGCATCTCAAGTAAACACCCTCATAATTTCTTTGATATAAATTCCCATATTTCACCATATATGTTTGGATTTTGATCCTTAATTCTCTTCTATGAGTGGCAATCATACCATCTGGGAAATTTTTCTACAATGGGTACTGAACTATATCTTAATACCATATCTCTAAGGTGATATCCTTCTCTGTGTACTACTGACACACTAGTTGTTTATCTACTCCAACCAATGTTTTTAAAAATCTCTAGCCCCTTACCAGTTTCATTAGTGGGATTTCTATGTTAAACTCCTATAGAATAGCCATACATTTACCCCTTCATTCTTTGATTTCATTTTGTATTAGCATAGACATAACAACAACATCCAGGACTATGGCTATCACTTTGCTTCTTTGGATATAATGTTTGAACTTCTTTATAACTTGTAAAAGAGAAAAATATTGTTTATCTAGATTAGGGTACCCAATCTCTATGTTTTTGAATGGATAAATCATGAAATCTATCAACCTTACATCACCATCTTCTCCCTTCTGAGTTAGAACACTAGCACAAGAATGTTTTAAAGTGAAAGTATAGCTATTGAAGGGCTTGGTGTAATCTAGACTAGCCAAAACAAGTGTGTTGGTTATAATTTCCTTAATTTCTTGGAAATATTTCTTTGATTTTGCAGTCCACTTGATCTTTTCATCCTTCTTCAACATATCATTTAGAGGGCGTACATTTTTTTCAAATCCATTGATGAACTTTTTAACAAAGTTAATCTTTCCAAAAAAAATTTCAAATCCTTTTTGTTGTTGGGTAATGGTAACTTTAAAATGGAATCAATTATATTAGGTTTTATTGAAATACCTTTCTTAGAAATTATGTGGCCTAGGATTTTCCCTTCAATAACCCCAAAAATTCACTTCTTTGGGTTTAATGAAATACCCAACTCTTTACATCACTAGAGGATCTTATGTAGGTCACTTATGTGGTTAGCTTTTTTATTAGATAAAATAGTGATATCATCCATGTATATGATGATGCATCTCTCAATCAATCCTTTGAAAGCCATGTACATCACTCTCTAGAAAGTAGCTCCACCATTTATGAGACCAAAAGGAATCCTTTGGTATGCAAAGGTTTCCCACTTAGTGGTGAAGGTTGTCTTCAATCTATCTTCTTCTCATACCATGACTTGATTGTAATCCAAATATCTATCTATAAATGACATCATTTGGGATCCATTCACTATTTATAAGACTTCATCGAGTGAAGGAAGTAGGTAGTTATCTTTCTCATATTATTGGTTCAGGTTTCTAAAATCAACACACTATCGAATTTATTCATTTTTCTTTCTTACGGGTACCAAATTCGTAACCTAGGTTGAATGTCTTATTGGATAAATAATTTTGGTACTCAATATCTTCTAAAATTCTTTTTGAATCAAAGGCTAAATTAAGTTATTGATAGGATGCTACCTTTGTTTGAAAGGCTTAATTTCCTTCTTCAGAGGAATGGTATGAGTAATCATTGAGGTGTCATAGGTTTTCAATTCTTCATAGCTCTAGTAAATGACCTCTCTGATCCTTTTCATCTTCCAAATTGTGAGAGTCACACTTGCATCCACTTGAATCATAGGTTACTTTCTGAGGCCTTGTTGTATTATCATGGTCAAATATCCTTTCCAAAGCAACCATCCCCTTGGGAACGGTGTTGGTACTCAAATTGATAATGTTGTCCTCAACCATTTTGAATGGATCTCTATCACATTCATCAATAAATTTAGCAACAAATATTCTAGAATTAGTGATGAATTTGAGGATATGTTGATCATCCTTTAACACCTAATTTTTTTTTAATGTTATCTAGAACTGATGGTGTAAGCACCATCTCCATGAAAAATCTCTTTAAACAGTATCCAATCATTGGTTGTAGAGAGATGGTTGAAACGACAAGGGCATATGCAATATAATTATTTCTTTGCAGGATAGATTTTATATTGAAGGCTTTAAAATATTTGATCAAATCCCATACTCTTTCTCTAAGCGATTTTTTTTTGTCATGATAGGAATACTAACTCCTAATTTTTCTTACAACTAGTTGGGAATATCCTTCCATGGACAACTCTTTAACTTTCTTTGATGATCCAACATTAATCTTCTTATCAATGTTTCATACTCTATCATATTATTGGTACAAGTAAATTGTAACCTGAAAAGTACCTAGAAATGACTTACCTTGTGGGTTGATCAGCTCAATCCCAACACTATTTCTCTATTTCATTTTCTTTTCAGGGACCAATAGTTCTAGCTCTTCCCTTTTTATAGGGATCTATTTGAGAAAAATCACAAAGATTCATCACCATTCATCTTCAAACTCATATGTAATTTCCTTTGTAGGAAGAGGACTTCCCTCCTTTATAGGTACCTCTAAGGGAAACCTGAAGATATCCTCATCAATACTTTTCCCTTCCTCTTATACCTAATTGTCATGAGTCTCAGAATCTTCATCTTGTTCTATCTAATCATCTGACATCGACGTAGCTTCATCTAAGCCCATATCTTCGTGTTTTTTATAGTGTATCATCTTCACTCTTGCTAATGCATCTTGGCGAGTAGGGAATGAAAAATCATAATGATATTTATTATGAATCTAGCACCTTCATGAAAACAAAAGTGCATAACAACTTGCATGCTTACCAAGGTTAGTCATAGTCTCATACATTTTTTCTAAAAACTCCTAGAAAATAAGATCAGAAGGCTCAAACTCTTGCAATCCTTTGATATGACTACATACACCTATTAATTCATTAGTAGCTAAGGACATCATCATGACATAATTAATTTTGTATACTCCTAAGTCTAATTCTATGAATGCTACTTCATTAGGATAATTATACTCGGTAATCATGTGTTTCAGTTTAGGTTATGCATCAATTTTGATTTGATTATTCAATCTTCTCCAAGGTAACCAAAGTTGGGTGAAATCAATGAAAAATCATCCACTTAAGCATTTAGTCCATTCTCTATTGAGTAACATCCCATACATCTTGGGAATGTTTACCACATGTATATCAATGTATTCTTGGACTCTAGGGTTTGATGCTAGTTGCATGTGGACATTTTTCAATTCCCCTATGACTTTAACTTTTATCTTGTCTAACTGTACTACAACCCTATTGTTAGGTTTAGGGGTCATTCCCAACTTTAGGCATATGGAGTATGGCATCACATTACATGAGGCTCTAGAGTTGATTAAACAATAATGTAGGCTCTTTCCAAACATTCACACTTAATAAGAATGGGGGGAACTCTAGTTTTACCTTTGAATATTGTGGCCATTGCATCCAAAGAATTCAAATCTTGTCCCTTATCCTTTCAAGGAGTGTTGATAGATGCACTTCTAATATTATCCAAGGATTTCAATAATGCATCTTTTTGGTTGAGACAATTCTACAACATGTCATAACTAGAAATATTTTTTGTTTTCTTTAAATCTTTGATTGTGCTATATTTTTCCTCATTCAAATTAGGAGTTTTGTATATCTAGAAATTACTATGTTTAGAACTACCTCCAAAAGGTCTCTTGGGAGCATGGGGATTTGGAGGGGTAGGGCCCGACCTAGGTGGAATTCCATCTGTTAATGGTTTCCTTTTGCTTCTCAAGTTGTAAGTGTTTCTATTTTGTTGAAAAGCAAAGGCATTGGTATTTTTTGGTTCATTCTCAATTTCAAATGAGAAAGTGAATTCCTCTTCTTCTAAGTGATGACCCAGGCTTCCCTCACTTAGTAGTGCATAAGAATCCACCATCATTGTGTTCATGTATTTGAGAAGTTTACCACATTTTCATTTTCTAGAGGGTTTGGGACTCCATCCATTGTTTGGTCTAGTATTCCAAGGTCTATTTATTCATTGTGAATTAATTTTTTTACTTTTGGAAACCTTGATTGTTTTGACTACTACTTTGGTTTTGGTTATAGTTTTGGCTATAATTCTTATTTTGGTGGTTCCCTCCATGAGGGGGATTAAATCTTAAGTGGGTGAGCTCATTTCTCACCTATGATAAAAAAATTTCATTACTTCAAATTAAGAAGCCAATTGAGCATTTTTTTCTAAGTTTGGAAGTGTCTTTGGTTGCTCAAAAAATTCCCCTCCTGACTATCTCATCTAGTTAGTGATGCTCACTTCTTTCCCATAACCTGGATATGTAATCATAGGTACACTATGGGTTTGATGGATTATGGCTTGGTAAGGTAACAAATTCTATGATGAATTTATTACCCCTAGGATAGGATTCATCAAAGGTGTATGATTACTCATAGCATTGTTTATTGTAGGGATATGGTTTTTCATGCTAGGAAAACCTAATGATTGTAGTGATCTCAAAAAGTTCTCAATTTGTGGGTCAATATTTTGTGAGAAAGTAATGGAATCACTGTAAATCTTGTCTAAGATGCCTCTATCAGCATCAGGTAATCTCCTCAAGAAGAGACTAGTAAGGGGGTTTATTAATCTAAGATAGGTTTGAATAGCGGCAACCTCAGGAATAACATAGGGATCCTCTAATCTTTTGTGAATCTTGTGGAACCTCATGTTGTATATACTAATTAGTTCATTGGGTTCCTTTCTACAAGTCACAAATTGGTGATACAAAATGGCAAGTTCAGTATATGTGTTGAATTGACTTATAAATTTTTTCTCAAGATCTTGCCACATGGCTATGCATCCTTTGGGAAAATTCAGATACCAACTATAGGAAAATTCTCCCAAAGAGTATGGGAAAAAAATTCATGCTACATCTTCATGGCTGATCTGGGCTCGGTTGTAGATTTCCTTAAATGTTTTAATGTGGTCTTCTATAGATCTGGATTCTCCATATATGAGCTTAGGACAAAACTTCACAATATTTTTTGGTAGCTCATGTAACTATCCAAATATATTTAATGGATATTTTTCATTTGTTGTAGAAAATGTTATTGGTAATGGTGGGGGTACAACTACATTTATGTTTCGTGGTGAAATGGGGCTTATGGGAAAGGATTGTAGATCTGGGTTTAATGGTGTTGCTATGGGGTTTGAATTTTCACCTTTGACCTTACCGTTATCACTCCTTATCTTCCTATGTTGGAATAGTTTTGTTAGATATCCTCTATTTTGGGAAGATATAAGAACTTTGTGGTGTTTATCCATGGAAATGGAGATGATATTTTCTATCTTGGATAACATTCAAGCCCTCCTTCTAGTGCTATTTTTTTTGAGGGTGGTGTTAGCACATCCAACTTGCTAAGAAATAATGAATTATTGCTCCTCTTGAAAAGTAGAAAAATACTCCAATGTTCCTTTATAGTCAAGTCTTGATTGTGTGGGATAGAAAAGTGATCATTGTTAATGTGTTTCAACAAGGGACTTGGGTTGTTAGAATTTTTGGAAATGATCTCACTAACATACAATTGAAGATAACAGATCTAATATTTAGGAAAAAAATTGTAGGTTGAGAATTATACATATTTATATCAATTGAATGCTCTATCTCATTATAGCTATTGGGCCAATTAGATTTGTGATAAGGTCATCAAGTAGGCCACTTGAGCTTTAAGCTCCTCCTTAGTTTTCTCATCCTTCTACATCCTTTTTAGGATAGTAGAAACAAACATATGGATAGATTTTTGCTCTCCTTCCCTTGTTTGTACTCCTAGATCAAATTATCTAATTTGGTAGTCCTCGAGCCTAATTTCTTATTCAGGCTTGTCTACTAGAGGGATGGGTATTCTAGTAGTTCTATTTCTATTCTCATCCATGGTGACTGTAGATATTCTCAGGGCCCTTTTTCTTCTCTTTACTAGAGATTGGAAGGCTTCTGAATATATGCTCAATCTCTTCACTTAGCTACCTTCCACATATGTCCTATGTCTCCTTTGGATTGTGTAATTGAGCCAAATAGGAAAGTTAGAGGTGAAAGGAAACTTGCAACCATCTAATGAAAATTTCCACATAACCCAAAAGAAAAATCTATGAAAATAAGTATTCAGAAGCCACATGTAAGAGAATAGACAACATACCCATCAAAATATGACACAATACATACCCTAGGAAAACCCTCATAGAGGGAAAAACCTAACCTCCAAAAGCATCCATACTCAATGTCTCATTCACCATAAAACATTACAATAAATCTTTAGGACCTCCATAAACACCTCTAAAACATCAAGCCTTTCCAATGCATCCTTCATGTGTCCAAACATGTAACCACACATCCCATTCTATGCTTCAAAAGAATACTCAAAACCTCAAGCACCCAACCTTAGAAAACTACACTTGTGTTTTCTTTTATAGAAACAAGCTCACACAAAACCACCAAGTGGTATTAAATAAAACCATGTGATTAAAACCATGAGATTACAAAACCATGACCCCACATTTAATATTAGGTACTTTATTAATTGACTTCCCCTAATATTAAATAAATACATTTTATAACTTACATTCAACTTATGTCCCAATGTTACATACAACATATAAAGTGGCCCTAAGAATGTTAACTCCTAGTTATGCACGTACTTCTAGGTCCCCTTAGGTGCAACACACATATAATAATAAATTAAATATTATAAACATTATGCAAGGTGTACATCACCTAATTCCTAACATTCTCCCACTTGTGTACATTTCATAAGGGGTAACAAGTAACCTCAAACATGAAAAAGGGAACAATCCCTCTGGCCACATATACCATCAAGGAATCAAAGTGCCCCATGTGCTCCATCAAGATACCTACAACAAGAACCAAGGTGACCATCACCTCAAGAATGAATTCTCTCATCCTCCATCATGCTAGTGTGAAAATATAAGAAACCATATAAATATATTCCACACAATCTATCACAAAGAAGCATGATTCCTACCTCCAATTGATATCCCAATACACACACTCAATCCAAAGGTAACAATTATGTATCAATAGCTATCAATATATAATCACCATAGCTGAAAATAACACTCATAACAAATGATAACACATCTAACCATCCATACCTCAAAGGCATACAAATCATAACAAGTGAACCTCATGACATCAACATATACAACCCATAATAAGCAATCAAAAGCTCTATGTGCAAACCTCTCAATGAAGAACATACACATCCAAGAACTCTGACTACATAGGTAATGCCAAAATTGAAAATGATCAAGGAATTCAAGATCCACTAATAACACCACATAGAAGTGTAACCAACAAAATGTAGTACCAAGGAACATCCATAAACATATGAAAATCATATAAACCAATAAACCTATAAGTACAACTCTCACCACAAGTCTTCATCACTCTCCCATGTTCTCCACACCCAAAAAAGGAAAGAGATAAAGGAACCTCCATATCACCCAAAAACCAGGTGACAACACATGACCACAATTCTAGTGATCACCATAGCTCCAACCAAACCCTAAAACCAATGTCATGTGAAACCAAACATCTAGGAAGATAACCGAGACCAAAAAGATACAATCTACAAATCGTAAGCATGTAGCATGTCCTTCTACATACACCTCTAAATGAAAACTATTTCAAGTATGATCTCCTCCATAACACCCCAAGATAAATCCATAGTAACACCCAACCCATTCAATCTCATAGATCAAACACAACATATATATCATATAATCACCATGGATGTAAGCCTCTCAAACCAAAGAAGATCAAACTAAATATCCATTCCCATAGTAGGAAATCAACCCATTTCCTAAACTCAACATAAATGAACGTAATCACAATGCATAAGGAGATGAGCATGCCAACACTCCTCAAATTAACCCTCCAAAACCAAATATACATAGCTAAAGATCTATATTCATGAGAAGACAAAGTATAAACATAATGTTCCTAAAAGAAATAATGGGAAATACCTCTCAAGTGATAATCCACTGAGTAGACCAAGAGTAGTCAATGAGAATGATCCTCCAAGATATCTAAGTAATCATGAATCATCCAAGAATAATCTCTTCATAGATCCATGTTGAACTCACATCCAACCAAGGTGTAGGCTCCTTAGACTTTATGTTGAAATCTCACCAAAGAATAACCATCTCAACACACACTAGTACACAAACAATAATATATGACTAAATAAACTACTAAAAATTGCATATAAATGACTAATTTGGTCACATGACCATTAGTAGTTTATTGCCGGTCATTTATAACATGACCAGATTTATGACTAAACTATTTTAGTCATTTATTTAGTCATTGATTTTTAGTCATTGATTGTTATTAACTGGTCATTTATTTAGTCATGGTAGTGATTTATTTAGTCATATATTTAATCATTAATTTAGTCATTAATTGTTGTTAACTGGTCATTTATTTAGTTAGGGTAGTCATTTATTTAGTCATATATTTAGTCATTACTTTAGTCATATATTTAGTCATTTAGTTATTAATTTAATCATTGTACTTTAGTCATATAGTTAGTCATTTTATTTACTGGTTTCTATTAATTGGTAGTAAATATAATCACAAAATGAATAATTTATTAAATACCATAAAATTTATAATGCAAAACTAACATAATATTAAATTTGAACTAAAACGTAAAAGTAAATAAAAATATTACATATGCGTACAAGCTACAACATACTAGAATTAAAAGATTGATTCAACATCATGATAAATAAAGGTAATCTACAATAAAAAAATTAATGAAAATATATATCAATATATATATAGATACCAAGTTATAAGATGTCAAAGTTGTCTAAGAGTATATATGTAAATATAATAAAAAATGTCAAAGTTGTCTAAGAGTTTCCAACTCTTTCAAATACACCATGATAATTAAGATCCATGAACAACATATTCAAAATACTGCATAAAGCAATGAGCCAATATGTCTAACAACTAGTATGTGATAAATATGTTCAACTATGTCATTTTTTGCAAATATTTTAGTGGCCACTATGTGAAGGTTCCCTCTTTCTCTTTCAGACGAACAACTCCATCTATTTTGTCTTCATAAACAAGGGGTATGTTACTTGTGACCTTTAAAATGTTTACATTTGCATCCCTTGTTCCTTTCAAGTTGACTCCATGTAAAATAGATAGGGAGTGAATCTTCCCAATACCCACAACATCACCATCTAACGGATCCAACACCTTAACTTTATCCCCTTCTTTGAGTTTATCAATACATTTCTGCAAAAAAGAAAAAAAAATACATTATATTACATAGGTATTGATTACCCTTGTTTGCATAATAAAACAACCATTACTTACTTAAATAGTACTTGCATGTGTGTGTTAAAATAATTGCAATGATACCTCATAAATGTTTTACCTTGAAAATTACCTCAACAGTCTCACATTTTTGCTGATCAAGAGGCATGATAGTCTAGATGATTATTATCATCCATAGGGTATAAAGTTAACCAGAAAGAGAATGGGGGAGAGGGTTTAAAGTAAGCATAGATTCCAAGAACCATTCATCAATCTAATTTACTAAAAAACCAACACTCATAGCAGTGCTTACAATGTTACTATTAGCTTCATGCTAATCATATTCAAAGGCCACAAATATAAACACTACATTACCATGCAATTTTTTTGGGCATATGGTTTAAATTATGTTAACTTGAATCTTGCAAGGTCAGTAAAAAAGGATGCACAAGGTAGCCAAAATAAATCCAAAGCATGGCGTTCAACTTATATTATATTTGATCTATAACAATCCTTGGAAGATATGTTGAGTTTTTATGATGTTCAAAAGTTGCACTTCATCCATGTTCCTAATGAACTTGCATAAAGGCTTCCAACAATTTTTTATGCATGAATAACATAAACTAAGAAACTTGTACAATTTTCTCTTTAGATTACAATAGCTACATGTAGCTCAATCAATATCTCATTCAGACAAATAAAAAATTGTAAGATTTAATATTCAATACCATAGAACATATAAAATATGATAAAATGTGTTCACTGAGGTCATCACAGAACTCATCGTGTTTGGAGAAGCAAGCTCCTTTCCACTCCTTATAGTAGCAGCTGATCTTTTTACAAACCCATTATCATCAGCCTGCTTGTGCATACACATCAACAATTTAAATATCAACAAGCATTCCATATTAACTATTGTTCAGTAACCTTATTACAAACCTACCTTATAACATAGAAAACGAGAGAAAATTACAAAACTAAAATTTATGCCAAGGTGTGAGGAGTCAAAAACCAAGAAAAAAGAATTTCTTATCAAAAACTTGTGGATGATAGTTAATTTTTGTTCAAAATTTCAATTCAGCTTATAAAATCGAAGTTAACATTTTGACAAAATGATTTGACTAGGTATAGGGTTGCTTTCCATTCACACATAAGGAGATTAGTAAAAAAGGATGCACAAGGCAGCCAAAAATAAATCCAAAGCATGACATTCAACTTATATTATATTTGATCTATAACAATCCTTGAAAGATATGTTGAGTTTTATGATGTTCAAAAGTTACACTTCATCTGTGTTCCTACTGAACTTGCATAAAGGCTTCCAGAATTTTTTTATGCTTGAATATCATAAACTAATAAACTTTGTAGACACGTAAAATGTATCGATTGACAATGTGCATTTGATTCTGACTACTAACATTGTTTCATCCTGAATCATCCCTTGGTCTAACCATTTATTCAAATCGTCGTATTTGATTAAATTCATCAATTTCCTTCCCTTAATTAAATAAATAATTTTATCTAATTAAGTCATCCTTTTTTGTTAATTAAATCAATCATCTTGATCTAATCATCCCTATTTAATTAAATAATTAATTTTATTTGATTGAATCTCTAAAGTTTATCTATTAAATTAAATAAATTAAAACCTTATTTAGTTTAATCTAACATCATCCCTTTTAATTAAATAAATCAAAATCATTATTTAATTAGTCTTTTGTCATATTCTTCTCATATTTGATTTAAATAAATCCACAAATCTAAGTCAAATTTGTCACATCATCTAATCCCCTTCATTAAATTAATTAACCTTGATTAATTTAATCTCCTCTCATGTCCCATCCTATAGCTTTTACCACTTGCACATGAAAATAGATTTTATTAATTTATTAAATCCCTATTTTCCTCAACAAGGAATCTTTTGGAATATTCTCCAAGTTTGAATTCAAAAATCCAAGTTGACATGTATATCCAAGGAATTTACTCCATCTTACATATCCTTTGCCTTGAGCCAAGTGGCATTCAATGCTTTCTTTCTTCCCTCTTGCAAGTCATTTCAACAAATTCAAAATTCAAAAATAGGCATTTATTGGCACAATCCTAAAAACTTGCACATCCTTCATCCACTCATAGATTGACAAGTGGCATCTTGCCATTGGATGAATGTTAGTCCCACATTGCTCAATTTTAAACATTCATCCTTCAATCTCATCTATAAATGAAGAATGCATCTCCTCATTTGATCCTCCACAAATTATGCAAAGTTACTATGCTAAAATATTTAGCCATTTCCATCCAATATCATTGAATCATAGCTAGGTTATGTAGGTTTTTTAGCTTGGAGCTCTCATAAAACATCAACAAAGTGGATCACTCATCAACATTCATCAACATACATCAATTTTGCATCATAGGAATTGGGAAAGGGCCAATTTTCACATCAAATTGGCACCAATTCCCCCATGGGATCATGAGTTTGCTAGCTTAATTAGGATTCAATCTCTATTTTATTATTTTCATTGTGTTCTTCATTGTTTTTTCCTAGTTTAAACTTTGTGAATGGATTTCATGGGGAATCCTTGTTCTTGATTGCAATTTCTAATCTAATGTGTTTGTTTTCACTGTTTTGTAGGTATTGGGATTGGGGTTTGCACATTTGGCGCTAGAGGGAGGGAATGATCTCATTTTTTATCACTTTTTCCTAAAAATTCTGCGTTTTTGTTTGTGCATAGAAAAATTCCAATGCTGGAAGCTCAGCGTCGCCATATAGCACCGCTGGTTCTCTAGCGTTGCCATACAACACCACTGGAAATTCAAACTGTGATGTTGAAGTCTTCCCGCCCAAGATTTTGAATTTTAAACTATGTCACTTGACCAATCTAACCCGTGAGATTTTTCAAAAAAATCAAATAGCGACGCTGAGCAAAAGTGTGACGGAGTTGAGCTCACTGGTCCAGACATAGAGTGTCATTGACTAGTAAGCGATGATATACAACCACTGAGAAATCAAACTATGACGCAGTCATGGGTTGCGCCGCTAGCAAGGAGTAAAAAGTTGAAATTTTATTTTAGCACGTGCTTTTTGATTAATGATGAGTTTATCTTCTATTTTCTGCCTTTTAACCTTGGTGTGTTGCAGAATCTGACTAGTTTTCTCTCTTGTAGGTTGGATCAATGGAAAATAAAAGAAAGAGAAGCATGGTGATAGTACTTCACAAAATCAAAGCGTTTTTAAACACTTTAGTGTTTGTTTAACACTTTTTTAAGAAATGGTTATCTCTTTTTGCTTAGGACACTAATTTCATTTGGGCTTTAAAAAGAATTTTTGCAATTTTTTTTTTGCAAAGGTTTAAAATGAACATTAGGACTACAACTTACTAGAGTTTATTTTTTGGTTAACAATTGAAAAAAACAACTCTCATTTGTATTTTGGTGCTTTAAAAAGAACTCACAATTGCTTTGTGGATTTAAAACGAACATGTGCAACTTTGTCTTCGTGATGGCTTACTCAAACTAACTTCATTGAAAAAGGATGTATGCACTTCTCTTGCACTTTATAGTGATCTTGATAATCAAAAGGCCTTTTTTTGTGATTTTAGGTTGAGAGAAAGCAATCACCTCCACACTTTATTTTGGGTATAAAATTGAACAAAATATTGTGCGAGTGTAAATAAATTTATTGCATGTGTTCTCCCTTTGTTTCTAAACAAGGGTTAATCGAACTATGAATAAGTTTATTCGCTTTTGTTTATCTTAGAGAGCCTGCCTTGGGGAAAAAGTACTCACCCAAGGGAACAACTCAACTGGTAACACTCTGAACCTGAGAGTATTTCTAGTTGGGATATAAATGTGGGTATTGGAATAAACACCAATATCATGTGGTTGGCTCTGACGAGATGGATCTGAAAGGGGACTCTCGTCGTATGGGTCAATCTTCACGAATGGAAAGTCCTAATTAAAACCATGTTTTAGAATTTCCAAAATCCTTGATCTATTTGTTGGTGCAAGAACAGTCGTTCTGAAGCCATCCCACACATTTACAGTCTTTTAGTAGAAATGGAAAGCATGCCATGGGAGTTTCATGGGTGTTGATGCTTGGCTGCCCTGATTGACGTTAATGAGCCATGGAGGGGAGCCAATGGGGTCAAGCATCTAACCATTCACTAAAGATAAGCGTAGCTAGACTTGTCCAAGTGGGAATCCAACAAATATTGTCTTTCACATCCATAGGGTTGTATTTATTCTTGGATACAAAATGCTTTGCTTGTTCGAAAACATTTTGGAAACAAACACTTAAACATCATCGTCAAAATTTTAAATCCTTTAGGAGACAAATACAATTGACTCAATTCATGTGCTATTGCTTGCCCTTGGGATTTACATCCTTAGAGGTTTCTAAACACTTGGATTACATCTCAATTTGTCTACTAAAGTTAAACAATAGGTAACCCTTGCCTTGAATTCATCAAATTTCCACATAACATACTTTGTGGGATTCGAAGAAATTAAGACATTGGACATCTAGTTTGGAAACCTAATCAAAGAAAGTGTTTGTGTTAAAATAAAGCCACTAAGAAAAGCTAAACAAAACAAACTCTCACACGTGTTGAAACCTCAAAGTCAAAATACCAAACGGAAATCTTTGATTCAAAATCTGGAAATGTATGCTCAAATTGAATCACTTCTTGGTTATAAAGGGTCTATCAAATTGTTGCATGTTCTTCAATACCGAGGTTTAGGTAAACAAATTGTCTTTTTTAGGTTCATCTTAGGATCAAAAGAAGTCAAAAATATTTTTCTCATCCATCCTTCAAACATCAAAACAAAAATCATCTCATCATCACCTTTTGGGAAATCTTGAAACTATCCTTCATGCTAGGCTTTTTGGAAAAAATCAAAATCATAAAATCCTTGAGACAAAATCCTTGAAATCTTTATCAAATCATCTTTGGCTAGGTATGTGTAGATGCATCCTTTTACATATACTTAGTCAAAGTTATCAAACCATCTTGTCTAGATAGGTATATGTAGATGCATCCTTCTTCATATGCTTGGTTAAACCATCATCTTGTTTGAATAGGTGTGGGTAGATGCATCCTTCTCCCTACACATATTCAAATTATCATCCTTTGAGAAAATCTACCCCTTAGATAATCATCCAACATCTTAGGGTCTATTTTTTCAAAATCAAAGCAAACCAAAATCAATCAAATCAAGGACAATCCCAAAAGGAAAATCAAAATCAAAATCCGAAACATATCTAAAAGTCCTAAAATTCTAGCATCCCCCTCAAGATTTATCAAAAGATCAAAAAACATCGACATCATCCATCTCTTGCATCATCATCATATCACCTTTTGATCCTCAAGATATCCTAAAGTATTCTCTTTTGAGCATAAAGTAAAGATCAATCCAAAGAATTAAGAGATTCATCTCCCTTATTCTTGAAAATTGATCCTTGTTTTAATGGTTCGAACTAGATCTCAATACAAGAAGAAAATGGAAGCCGACAAAGAAACACTTGCTTCAAGTGACCTAAGCCAAACAAATGTTGAAATGAATCCTATCGAATCAAGCAATCCTTTGACTATATCATCATCACAAAACCCACAAGAAGAAAATCAAGAAGAAGACCTTACCTTGGGATGTCACATGAAGAAATAATTGAAATGCTCCAAAATCCAGAAAATCATAAGATCGTCAACATCATGATGAGGCTTAACCCTTCACTATACATACTTGAACTAGCAAAACAAGGGGCCAAATTACCTTCTAATTTTGACACAAGCTCTATAGTAGAACCATCTTTGGAGGGCATGCCTCTAATTTCATCCAAACTTCCCATCTCATCCAAACCCCCATCCCAAAGCATCACTCAAAACATTCTACAAATCACAATATCTTTTGCTCCAACCCAACCCAATGTTAGTAAGGGAAATGCATTTCTTAATGCTATTCAAACACACCCCCTTGTTAACAATCAAGACTTGGATGCAAGTACCATCTTGGAACAAAACATACCCCAAAATCCATTACATAAGTATGTTCCTCTCACTTTCCATCATGATCCATCATCATCATTCTTCCACGCAACACCTCAAACTTCTCTCCTCACAAATTCGCAAGAGGAAGTAGACATGTTCGGACCTGGGGGAATTTTTGACACCACATCATTTTCTCAAGAACTCACCCCCCCCACATTTTCACCTCTTCCAAAATTACCACCATTATCCACACCTCTACTTAGTTTAGGGCTTTCCCCTTTACCAAGTATCAATCAAACTAACATCCCGAACACCAATCAAAATATCACACAAAACTTGTCATCAACATCGCAACAACAGATGACAACTACACAAGCAATCATGACATCATCCACCACCCCCCTAACATCTCAAAACATGGTCTCCCAAGGGCCAATCACATAAACAACACCATTCACCACTCAAAACACCAACACAATAGCACCATTCACCACTCAAAACACCAACACGACATCACCATTCACCACTCAAACCACCAACATGACATCACCACTCACCACCTCCACAAACACCATTCTGAATCCACCACCACCCCCACCCCCACCAACTTCCAGCATATCAAGTCAATACAACATGGCATTGAAAGCTGCTTTTCAAAGGGGATTCCTACAAGTGCAAAAAAAAAAAAAGCCGTACAACTAGCTGCTCAGCAAGCTGCTCAAGCTGCCCAAGCAACCCAAGCCGCAATAGGCTGCACAAGCCCAAGCATTATTGCAACAACAACAAAAACAAGCCGCTCAAGCTACACAAGCTACACAAGCTGCTCAAGTATCCCAAGCTGTATTACAATCACAAAAATTTGTCCAAGCCCAAATTCTATTACAACAACAATCGACACAAGCCCAAGCTCAAGCTCAAGTGCGTGCCCAATATCAAGCACAACAAGCGCAAGCACAAGCACAACTACAAGCATATCAACAAGAAATAAAACAATATCAAGAGCAGCAAGAAGCAACTGAATTAGCATCCCAACAACAAGCACAACAACAAGCAATCCTAGCACAACAACAATAAGTGCAACAACAAGCACAACAACAGGCAATCTTAGAGCAACAACAACAAGAACAACAACAAGTGTTGTTTATACAGTAGCAAGTGCAAGCATACCTAGCTCGACACAATGTGCAAATCCCATCAAACAACACACCAACCAACCCACAATTGAAACACCCTAAAACACCTTCATCCCACCCCCTGATCTACAAAATGATGTAACAACACAAATCAGGTTGCTCTCGCAACAAGTGCTTGATCTTCAATCAGGGCGAACCACAAAGACACCAAGCAACTTATGTCCCTATCCATTTGACAGGAGCCTGGTGATGAAACCATTCCCCAAGGGATTTGAGATCCCCAAGTTTGACAAATATCATGGGATAGGAAACCCCGAAGATCACATTAGGGAATTCAAGGTTCATTGCATGGAAGTCACATACGACGATACTTATCTGATGAGGCTATTTCCTAGAATTTTGGCTGGCCACACTATGGAATGGTTCTCTCACCTACCTACAGGCATCAGAACATTCCAAGAAATTATAGACTCATTCATTAAAAATTATGCATGCAACATTGCCATGGACGTTATTCTAGAAGAACTCTCAACTATGAAACAAGGAAAGGGTGAATCATTCACTTCATTCCTACAACAATGGCAATCCAAGGCCAATCAGATCAAGTGAACCATGCCTGAAGAACAACAATTTTGCACCATTATATCCAACCTTGATGGCCTCTTGGAATTCCATCTCAAGGTACAAGGGATCACCACATATGATCAGTTGATCTCTAAGGTACTCAACATTGAACGAGCCCTTGTGACTCAACCTACAGGATCAACTTCATACCCCGAACAAAAAAACAACCACCCACCCTCCAATTACAATGATAAACTTCACACGTGGGAAAGGAAAAAAAATGTTACTAATGATGGTGTCATCGACGTCGAGGTGGTCATTAGTGCCTCGCACCAAAATACACCCGCACCACAAATCCAAATCCAACACCAAAACAATCATCAAGCAATACAACCAAACAACAATCCAACAATTAACAATCTCAATGATCAAAGGGGACCACCCCAATGGAACAAGAGTTACCCCAAGTGAAAGTATACCGCTCTTGGGGAACCACTAGAAGTCATCATGAAGAAGTTGATAAATGAAAAACTCATCAAAGTGCCCACATATGAGAATTACCAAGAACCGGATGTGAAACCTCCTTGGTATAATGAGAATCAACTTTGTGACTTCCATAAAATCAAAGGGCATACCATGAAAAGTTGTATGAGGCTAAAAAACATAATTCAAGATCTCATCGATCAAAGAATTATAAACGTGGAACATCTAATAGGAAACGAAGATCTTAAGATATACACGAATCCGATGCCTAATCATGGCAATAAAGGGAATACTAATAACAATGATAAGGGGAAAGGAACCCACACAAACGTGAATCATGTGTATGAAATAGTCACTTCCTCCCTAGATGAATGCTGCACAGTCATCACCATCAAAGGCACCCATGCCAATTGTGGAGTCACCACAAGAGGCAGAAAAGTTACCATCGTAGGATCATCCTAGCCAAATAGATTTCCTACATCTAGATCTGTCCCTAATGGATATAACGTCCTTGATCAGCTCAAAAGAATGCCAGTGCGAATCTCCATCATGGAGTTGCTAAAAATTTCATTGGCCCATAAGAAAATCCTAGAAGAAGCATTGGCTTCATCCATTATCCCCATAGATCTTGATGCAGAACAATTCCAAGCTATGGTCAGATATATCATTATGTCAAATCTCCTCACATTCTCTGACCAGGATTTCCCTGCTCAACCATCTCACAATTGTGCACTCCACTTAGAAGCCATAGTACATAAGAGCAAAGTCAAAAGGGTCTTGGTGGATGGAGGTGTGGGCTTGAATATTTGTTCTCTCAACCTCATCAAACAATTGAAAATCTCAAAGGATTCTATCAACAAAGGAAAGGGTATCACAATAAGAGCATATGATGATCAAGAAAGAGTGTCCTAGGGCACAATCAAACTCCCTATTCAAGTAGGGCCTACTATCATGGAAACCACTTGTCAGGTCTTGGACCTCGACTTGTATAACATCCTTCTGGGATGCCCATGGATCCATGCAATGAAGGCAGTAGTGTTAACTTTCCATCAATGTGTGAAATTCACACATGAGGGACAAGAAGTCACCATCCATGGAGATCCCAAACCCTTCTCCTATTGCAAAAGCCTTGAAGCAAAGTACACCATACACTGATCCTGCCACTCTCACATCCACTTCTACGATAGAGACACTCGCCACTCCCGCCATCCCCACCATCTCTGACATTAAGGTCATGATCCAAGATAACGGTTGTGGAAACTACAAACTCCCTAATAATGCTTTTATAGTAGGAGAGTTACCACAATCTCCTAGATCATGGGGACGTCTACAAATAAATGAAGCCTCCACATCTCAAACATCTCATGAAGACTATCCCAACTTTACAAGTTGGGGGGATCTTGGTTGAGAAGTTATTGAGGCAGATCCATCTCATATGCTATATCAAGATGAAAGATCAATAGCTGATTTACCAATGGATGAAAAAAGCAAGGGTCTACAAATGATTCTCACAATGGGCTATGACAGAAATCAAAGACTTGGGAGAAATGACAATGGGCTTATAATACCTATCATGCCAGAGACGCGAGGAATAATAAATCTTGGCCTTGGATGTACCCCTCTGAGTATAATCATATGTGGCCGAAGTCCTCCAGTTAGAAGGGTTAATAATCCTCCTCAGCCAACCATAGTAGAACTATGCCTACCAATATCTACAAGTCGCTTCATAGATAACTTTACATTTGATATAATCAACGTCAGTAGTAGTAGTGATGATGAGGATCCCACATCCAATCTACCTAGGCTATTTGAGGATACCACTCTTTGCATGATTAGCACCCTATCTTTTGAATCAGACCACCAAAATCATGACATCCACCTAGTATATCCCCAACTCATCGACTACGACCAACGAGGACCACCAGTTCTTGATACATTCAAAAATGATGAGGCGCTCTTAGAATTCATGGGACTACGGGATAACATTCCATATGGGGATCACAAAGTAGGGTTCCTAATTCAGCTAGATACACATGCCTATTATGGGGAAATGATTGAATACCTTAGTCACAAAAGTGAAAAAATAAGAATCATATCTAAGTTCTTGAGTGAAAACCACACTGTGGCACTCTCCAACCAAAAAAAATTAAAAAGAAAGGACGTATCCAATGGCAAAAGCCTCTTTGAGGCACCCGAGGATGGGGGATTCAATCTTCCTTTCCAAGCTATTCATCAAGAAAGATAGATAAACTTCACATGGAGCTATGCTAACATGCCTAGGCTTGATCCAGAGGTCATGCTACACCACTTAGTAGTATACCTAGAAGCAAAGCCTGTCAGACAAAATCTTAGGAAAATGCACCCTCAGATCGCCCTGCTGGTAAAAATGGATTTAAAAAAGCTATTAGATGCAGGATTCATTCGACCAATAGATTATCTAGAATGGGTATCAAACCTGGTGCCTATTTCAAAACCCGATGGGAATATCAAAATCTACATAGACTTCAAAGACTTGAATAAAGCATGTCTGAAAGATGACTTCCCACTTCCAAACATTAACATGATCGTAGACATGATAGCTGGACATGAGATGTTGTCACTAATGGACAAATTCTCAAGGTACAATCAGATCAAGATAGCTAAAGAGGACCAACATAAAACAACTTTCACTTGTCCATGGGGGACTTATTACTGGAACATGATACCATTCGGCTTAAAGAACGTAGGAGCAACATATCAAAGGGCCATGACATTGATATTCCATGACATGATCCATAAGACAGTTGAAGATTATGTTGATGACATTCTAGCCAAGTCCAAAAAGAGAAAAGATCACATCACAACCTTAAGTGCCATCTTTGACAAGTTAGAAGAGTACAAGGTCAGATTAAACCCAAATAAGTGCGTCTTCGGCGTACAATCAGGAAAATTGCTAGGATATATAGTGTCAATGAGAGGTATTGAGGTGGATCTAGCAAAGGTAAAAGAAATCCTCGAGATGGAGGCACCAAAAAAATTAAAGCAATTGAGAGGTCTCCAAGGCAGGATCCAATCCATTCGAAGATTCATAGCATAGTTGGTGGACAAACAAAACCTATACTCTCACCTACTCCACAAGGGAGTAGCATAAAAATGGGATACCAAGTGTGAAGAGGCATTCAATAAAATCAAAGAATATCTACTGACACCACTAGTCTTAATGCCACCAATCCCAAGAAAACCATTGATTCTATATGTATCTGCAACAACAACAGCCCTCAGAGCTCTCCTAGCTCAGTATGATGAAAATGGAACAAAAATGGCTATTTATTACATTAGCAGAACAATTGTTGGGCATGAGCTAAACTATTCATTCATTGAGAAGGCATGCCTCATAGTAGTGTTTTCATCATAGAAATTTAGACATTACATGTTGGCACACAAAATAAAACTCATTGCCAAAATTGACCCTCCCAAGTACTTATTGTCAAAGGAAATGCTCACGGGAAGAATGAAAAAATGGGTGATGATATTGTCAGAATATGACATTGAACATGTGGAGTGGAAAGCAATCAAAGGCCAAGTCATTGCAGATAAAATTGCAGAAGCACTAATCTATTTAGAGAATCCTCTTGTCTCAGAGTTTCAAGATGAATCTATTTTCAATCTCAACGTAACTAACCATTGGAAACTATACTTTGATGGCTCATACACACAGCATGGATCAGGAGCCGATGTCTTCTTTATCACCCCACAAGGGGATTGCATACCAAGATCCTACAAACTGGCATTTCCCTACACCAACAACATTGCGGAATACAAGGCTTTAACCATAGGTCTCAGAATAGCAGTGCAGTGGAACATTATAGCTCTCAAAGTATACGGAGATTCTCAATTGATAATAAATCAAGTGAATGATGAATACTAGACCAAGGACGATAAGCTCACTCCATACAAGAAAATGGTGGAGACTCTCAAAGAATCCTTCATCGAAATTACATTTGAGAATCTAATTCCTAAGACCAACAATAGAGCAGCAAATGCCATGGCAACAATAAAATCCTTACTAGATATCCCCCACAACGTTCCAAAATATGAATTCATGATAGAACAACTTCTTGTGCCTACATTCGAGGTACCAGAATAAGAATTTGTGTGTGAAATCATTGGTCCTGGTGACCCTTGGTACCACGACATTTACCCATACCTTCGAATAGGAGTCATACCTGCCGACTTACCCTCAAACCTAAAATGAACCTTTGTCAAAAAGGCATCCATATTTTTCATCCTAGGAGATACCATATATCATAGAAGCATAGAAGGAACTCTATTGTGCTACTTAAATACTAAGGATGCATTAACCACTCTAACTAAAGTACATAATGGTATCTGTGGTTCACACTCAAGCGGAATGACCTTAGCCAAGAAACTGCTGAGGATGGGGTATTATTGGCCCACAACGGAAAGAGAGGTACATGACTATGCCAGAAGGTGTTTAGAATGCCAACAGCATGGGGAGCTCATCCATGCTCCAGCTCAAGAGCTTCATCCTATCATCACACCATGGCCCTTTTTGCAGTGGGGACTCAATCTCATTGGGAAAATCACCCCCACTTCATCTAATAGCCACAAATTCATCATAACCGCAACAAAGTATTTTACTAAGTGGGTGGAAGCCATACCCATGACGTATATAACTAGGAAGCAGATTTCAAAGTTCATCCTGAACTATCTCATTTTCTGCTATGGTGTTTCACAAGCCATTATCTCAAATAATGGGACACCATTCAAGAATCAGGAGGTTCATGACTTATGCAAAAAATTCACAATGCAAATCATTTCTCCACCCCATACTATCCCCAAGGCAATGGCCAAGCGGAAGCTACAAATAAAACCATTCTAAAAATCCTCAAGAAAATAGTCAATGACGTAGGTCGTGACTAGAAATTGTAGCTTAATCTAGCCCTTTGGGCCTATCGAACTAGCATCCGCACACCCACTGGTGCCACACCTTTCTCCCTAGTCTACGGATCAGAAGCAGTACTCCCCATTGAGATCAAGCTTCCATCACTCAAGATATCACTGCAAAACCTTATCACACATGAAGAGTACTGAGTATCAAGATTGAATGAGCTAGAGCTACTGGATGAGCGACGTATAGATGCTTTGAATCATTTGCAAGTCTATCAGAATAGACTCAAAAGGAGCTACAATAAGAAAATCAGAAGCAGGACCTTCCAAGTCAAAGAACTAGCATTAAAGGAGAACCAGAAGAATGTCCCAAACCCAAGTAGCAAAGGAAAATTTGAACCCAATTGGTTGGGACCATTCGTCATCACAACAAGTTATAAGTCAGGGGCATATCAGTTATCAACACCCGAAGGGGAACCTCTGCAAGAGCCCATGAATAGCTCTCATCTCAAAAAGTTTTATGCCTAAATCTTTCAAGGTATAGAACCAAAAATCCAAAAATTAGAAAATGTCCTAAAAATGGTTACATTTTAAAACCTAGCAAAGGCATCTTGGTGACAACAAAAAATCAAAAGGATCAAAAAATAGTAAAGAGAAAAATCATCCTCTAGTGAAAACCACCGGTGGCACTTTGGACAAGTACCTTGGCAAAAACCCGGCAAACAGGCACCTTGTGTAAATAAGCACTTTCCATCCACCAGGATCTTTTCAGCTTGTTCTACATCATCCATCCATCATGTTTTCATCATCCATCGCATTCAAATCTCCATCCATCACTCATCCACCTACATCCGCATCATAGCTTGGTCTTGTGTTCATATCATGATCCCTCCTAGTACTACTCGGCCCATCCTCAAGGTCAGCTTGTCCTGCCTTTATCAGAGTAGTCTATTGCATCATGCTGGCGGCATGTTCTTATCAGATCGGATTCATGTATGTGCTTAAAGGTCCTCAAATCAAAAAAATCCAAAAACATCAAAACATTAGAAAATCCAAAAATATTCAAAACATATCAAAATCCCAAAATAGGTCAAAAAGTCAATCAAAAGGCCAAAAATAGAGTCGTCTTGTCGAACTATGGGTCTTTGAGACTTGAACATAGGCAAGGTTGATCTTTGATCATCCCCCGAGACACTTAGGTCAGTCCTTTAGGAGTCAGTCATAATAAAATGACATTCCATCATGTATATCTTCATCTGTAAATCAATCAACTCATTAGTCGAACTACGTGGTCTCTGCGTGTATAACATAGGCAAGGCTAATCTGTTGATCAACCCCCAAGACCCCTAATATAGGTCTTTAGGTTAGTCTCTTGGTCAAAATCTTAGAAAACCCCAAAACATTGGAAAATAAAAAATCAAAACATTTGCAAAATCTCAAAAATACCAAAAAAAGCCTCAAAACATCTCAAAAAGATCAAAAACATCCAAATATTTGAAAAAAAAATAAAAAAAATCCATCTATTTCATCTCACTTTCACCTGTAATAACATCACTCATAATAAATGATCTTCATCCTCAATCTTCAGTAAGACAATCAGAAACAAGTATAGCAGGTGAAAAGTGAACTCAAAACGTCAAGTCTTAGGTTTAAGTCAATACGTAAACATGTTGGTCAACTCTTCGCATCGATAACTCATAATCCAATTGGTCCCATATCAATCATTTGAAAGAATGCTTTGGATAAATGAAATGATGTGCTGCCATCCACTAACATGTCCTAGGATAAATCCTTCCTACAATGGGGCATTATCTTTTGGAAATAGATTCGGTCCTTATCCTTAAAAACACATCCCCTTTTGGTTAGCGGTATTGAAGAACATCAGCTTGTTTGTTTACTTTTCCTTTATCCTTTTGATTTATCTTATTGTGCTCATTCCAAGGACTTCTCGCTGATATCCAAACAAGAGGATTTAGAGAAATAGGAATGCAGAAACGATCAGTACCTTTTGTCTATTGTGCTTGTTGGACGTTCTTGTAATATAACCTTGGCGAATATTGTCTTTGTTAGGTATTTATGGAGGAGGCTTTGGGCAACTTGTTGACTATTACATTGATAGGTTATACCTTTCCATGTTTTGGTCTGAGATGTTTGAAACTTCTGAAGTGCATCCTAGCAAGGTTTCTGTATGTCAGGTGTGAACAAGAATACTCCTATCTGTTTGTCAAGTCAAAGTCCATCACACTAGGTACAACTCCATCCTGGTTTTCTATACCTTGATGCATCATACCACGTGTGTTATCAAACATAAGGAAATTGGCCCTTTGAAAATCCCAACTCCTCGAAAAGTAATCATCATCATTTGCATTTTCATCCTCTTGTGTCTGGTTGAAATGACTTCTTCTCTTTCATCCCTTCTTGCTTATCATGCTAACAAGGTACTATAACAGTTGATCATCATCATCCTCATTGCCATCGATCCTGCATCCACAAATCATTAGCATATTGCATAAACATATCATATAGGAAACACATGCATTGCATTTTCATCATCATATAACCATGTCATTATAAGCATTTTCCATAAAATTAGCATATCCCTTTCTCATGACATTGCATCCATTTTTCGCACCACATTGCATTTATCACATAAATCATTGCATAACATTCATTTGCATAAACATTACCACCTACTACATAATCATACATAATAGGTACATAAGCATTATAGATAACCCATTGCATACATACTTGCATAACATCATAAGGTCATCTCCCACATTGCGTTCATTTTGCATAAAACATCATCATATTATTGCATATAGTACATCACATTAAATGCATCACATACATTACATTCTCATTTAATATGTTTAGGATAATTATATTTGTTATTCTAAGCATCTTAGAAAACCATCTCATTTTGCATTATATTATATAAAACACGACCATTGCATTCACATTGCATTAATCATCCATGTCATCTCATAAATAGCATCATGATCATTTTTTCATTTCATTACATAAATTATTCCACATCAGCATAAATAGAAACATAAAAGTCCATTACATGCATCCATAATCATTTCATATATAACCATGATTCACATCATTTCGCGTATACAACTTACATCATTTCCATATCATTTTGCATATTGCATATTACATATCATATCACTTTGCATCATTACACATCATACAAATATATCTGCATATCATAGGTCAACAACATAATATAGATCTATTATTCATAATCATCACCTAATGCATATATCATTGGAAATAAATACATCCATAAATACATCATATAGTGTCATTAACATCATTCCACAACATATAGAAATAGAATCATCCATCCATGCATAAATAAAAGATACACATCACATCACATCAAAATCATCATCGGCTCATATATATATCATCAATAATGTAAATGTCATAATACAAAATAATCGGATCATTGTACATTATGTCAATCAATACAAAAAGGCCCATCGAGCTATAAAAAAGGAGCCAATAAGGCACAAAAAGTATCATCTCGATCAAGGTCTACCCCCTGTATGCTGCCCTTGCCCCTGTCACCATGACCCTCTGCTAGTCTATGGCTGGTCTGTTGTGAGTACTCTAGGACCTGTGCTGCTCTAGGTACGGCCTCGTGATAATGCATCTTATAGTACTCAGCCTCTTAGACGATATCCCTATAGGATCGAACCGACACTATACTCTGAGAGGAGGAGGCTGTCATGCTCTCCAATTGTTGTCTCTGGCCCAGCTCTATAGCTGCCTATAGCTTTACGGCCTGTCTCTACTATATGGCTTGATCCCTCTCACCCTTGAGTTGATCTCTCTCAGTCCTAGCCTTATCCCTCTCAGCTGTCACGGTCTACACCTAGGCGTGAAACTACGCAATCAATGCATCTCGGGGATCCACCTGCCCTGCTGGCTACACTATTGGTTGTGCTCATGGAGGTTGTACCTGAGGCTGATCCTCAGCCCGTGGTGGTACACCTGGTGGCACCTACTCCTGATCCTACATTGGTACATCTACTTGACTTGGTTGAACTAGAGGCCCAACTAGCTACTCCTATCGTGCACCATCCCTCCATCCTCGTCCTCCCCCTCTGCCTCTCACCCTTCATCGACTGGGGACTACTCCTGGAATCTTCAAATGTAGGGGAGGCCAGAACCAATCCTTGTATGCCTGTGTTACACTTGGATCTGCAGGCCCCTGATCATGGGCCCATGGCTGAGCCACCAACTATTTGAAACTGTCCACGACCTCCGAGGTAGGAATGTATTGCCCCCATGATACCTGTGACATGGTACAGGTGAAGACTGCAACATAATCATCATCTGGATGATCCCGGGGCTCACCAAACTAATGTTGCACGCATCTGGGCAAATATCTCTCAATCATAGTGTGCTCTTGCCCCTGCATGAAGTGGTCCTAGCGGGTGTAGAACATTTGATCTGCATCATCGGCCCATCCGGGCCGAGCAAGGTACGGTCACCATGTGAATACTTGCATCTCATCTAGGACCCTCCTCCAATAAGGAATTTTGTACTCTCCTATGTGTGTAAAGGACACACCACCTTTGTAGCACCATATGAGGGGATCGTCTAGCATCATTAGAACTGTAACAATTTGTGGCCAACAGACAACAATGTGCTCCCACGCCCATACGTGGAGAAGTGTCACCCCTACTCTAAGTGCTCTACCGTTGAGGTAGATGTACTCCTGGAGATCTCTTTACAAAGAGGCAAGAAGAACCGGCCCCCAAGCAAAATAGACTGGTCTGTCACAAACCATGTGCTCCCAACAAAGTCCCCAATGAGGACTAAAGTATCAGCCTTGTCGATATGGGGCAATGAGGCCTGAAATAACCACCACAACAACCAAGCGGAAGGGAGGTGCCAGGGCCCTATGTTGCTCGAGCTCGATCTACCCCTCACAAATAATGATGTCCTCTATGGTGAGGACTCTATGGTAGGCATTGCACCCCTCATCCATATCAAAAATGACCCACTGACCATGAATCATAAATCATAAGATGCACCAAACGTCCTCCAAGGTGATGGTGGCCTCACCAGTGAGAAGGTGAAATGAAGAGGTCTCGCTGTGTCATCTCTCGACAAGCACTAAAATCATCCCAAGGTGCATGCAAATGGGTGTGGCATAAGCAATATACCATAAACCCATGTCTCAGAGTCAATCCTGATCTCTATCACTCAGGTCCCAAAAATAACCGAATAGATCCCACAACCTGTGCTCTCGGGAGTAGAGTTCCATCACCACATCCTGCATCAGGAAGGGTCATCATGTTAAAAATTTTAAAATTTTTTTTTGCCGAGCGTCCAAGAAACCTCTCCAGCATTGCAATCCATGAAGGCGTTGAAATTTGATTTTTAATCAAACTTCAATGCTAGGGCACAAAAGGCCGAAAGCGCACCGTTGCGGTGCACTTTCCTTCCCAGCGACGCACTTTGAAAAGAAACAGGACTGCCACGTTACAATTTAAAAATCACCCTGCCGGCCACGAGCTCAGCGTCAGAGTTTGTAGTTTATTTTCAAACTCCAAACTCCACTATCATAGCGCTATTTGACACTGAGCGACGCAGTTTGATTTCTGAGCGGCGCTATATAGCGCCGCTACAGAATGACCACCTTTAAATACATTAAATGAATGCCAAAAATGAAAAACGAAGCTCAAGTAAGGGTCACTTACCAGTGCCCCAATGTTGGGTGGTCGTTGGTACGTCCATGGTCATAAATATGCATCAGAAGCTATCATTGCGCCATATCATCAAGAGGTCAGAGCTCAAATCTGAGGATGTTAGATGGTTGTGTGTGAAAATGAATTGAAAGTCACCCCTCGGAGCCTTTTTAAGCTTGAAAATTAGGGTTTTTTAACCCTGATTGGCTATCCTGCAAGGGTTTTGGACCCTTGAAGCTATTTTTGTCCAATTGAGGCCTGTTTTACATCGTTTTATTGCGTTTAGACACGTTTTTGGCCTCTTGGAGCCTTTTCGGACCTATCAGGCACCTTGTCCTCTTTTTATTGCGAGATCACCCAAAAATTGAAATTTTCGTCCAATCTCTCGAGGGGGCAATATATTGGCATGTTTTCCCTCGCCGAGCAGCAATGGGGTAAGATTTTTTAAATAACATTTTTTTTTTTGGCTTTGATCGAGATCGTTTATTCTTTGAACTAACGCAACAAGTGCATTGCTTCAAAGAGGGGAAAAATGTAGACACGTAAAATGTACCGATTGACATTATGCATCTGATCCCAACTACTAACATTGTTTCATCCTGAATCATCCCTTGGTCTAACCATTTAATCAAATCCCTATATTTGATTAAATTCATTGATTTCCTTCCCTTAATTAAATAAATCATTTTATCTAATTAAGTCATCCTTTTTTGTTAATTAAATCAATCATCTTGATCTAATTATCCCTGTTTAATTAAATAATTAATTTTATTTGATTTAATCTCTAAAGTTTATCTATTAAATTAAATAAATTAAAACCTTATTTAGTTTAATCTAACATCATCCCTTTTAATTAAATAAATCATCATTATTTAATTAGTCTTTTATCTTATTCTTCTCATATTTGATTTAAATAAATCCACAAATCTAATTCAAATTTGTCACATCATCTAATCCCCTTCATTAAATTAATTAACCTTGATTAATTTAATCTCCTCTCATGTCCCATCCTCTAGCTTTTACCACTTGCACATGAAAATAGATTTAATTAATTTATTAAATCCCTATTTTTCCTCAACAAGGCATCTTTTGGAATATTCTCCAAGTTTGAATTCAAAAATTTAAGTTGACATGTACATCCAACAAGGCATTTAATCCATCTTACATGTCCTTTTCCTTGAGCCAAGTGGCATTCAATGCTTTCTTTCTTCCCTCTTGCAAGTCATTTCAACAAATTCAAAATTCAAAAATAGGCATTTATTGGCACAATCCTAAAAACTTGCACATCCTTCATCCACTCATAAATTGACAAGTGGCATCTTGCCATTGGATGAATGTTAGTCCCACATTGCTCAATTTTAAACATTCATCCTTCAATCTCATCTATAAATGAAGAACTCATCTCCTCATTTGATCATCCACAAATTATGCAAAGTTACTATGCTAAAATATTTAGCCATTTCCAATCCAATATCATTGAATCATAGCTAGGTTATGCAGGTTTTTTAGCTTGGAGCTCTTATCAAGCATCAACAAAGTGGATCACTCATCAACATTCATCAATCTTGCATCATAAGAATTGGGAAAGGGCCAATTTTTACATCAAATTGGCACCAATTCCCCCATGGATTTCATGGGGAATCCTTGTTCTTGCTTGCAATTTCTAATCTAATGTGTTTGTTCTCATTGTTTTGTAGGTATTGGGATTGGGGTTCGCACAAACTTGTACAGTTTTCTCTTTAGATTACATCAGCTACATGCAGTTCAATCAATATCTCATTAAGACAAATAAAAAAATATAAGATTTAATATTCAATACCATAGAACATAGAAAATACGATAAAATGTGGTCACTAAGGTCATCACAAAACTCACCGTGTTTGGAGAAGCAAGCTTCTTTCCACTCAGCATACTAGCAGCTGATCTTTTTATAAACCCATTCTCATCAACCTACTTGTGCATACACATCAACAATTTAAATATCAATACGAATTCCACACTAATTATTGTTCAATCACCTTATTACAAACCTACCTTATAACATAGAAAACAAGAGAAAATTATAAAACAGACATTTATGCCAGGGTGTGAGGAGTCAAAAACCAGGAAAAAAAAATTTCTTATCGAAAACCTATGGATGATAGTTAATTTTTGTTCAAATTTTCAATTCAGCTTATAAACTCAAAGTTAACATTTTGATAAAATGCTTTGACCAGGTATAAGGTTGGTTTCCATCCACCCATAAGGAGATTAGTAAAAATGGATGCACAAGGCAACCAAAAATAAATCCAAAGCATGATGTTCAACTTATATTATGTTTGATCTATAACAATCCTTGGAAGATATGTTGAGTTTTTATGATGTTCAAAAGTTGCACTTCATCCATGTTCCTACTAAACTTGCGTAAAGGCTTCCAACAAATTTTTATGCATGAAACTTGTTGAGAGACTGAGTTTACAAGATTATGATCATTCAGACAAATAAAAAATTATAATATTTAATATTGAATACCATAGAACACATAAAATACGATAAAATTTGGTCACTGAGGTCATCATAGAACTCACTGTGTTTGGAGAAGCAAGCTTCTTTCCACTCAGCATACTAGCAGTTGATCCTTTTACAAACCCATTCTCATCATCCTGCTTGTGCATACACATCAACAATTTAAATACCGACAGGTGTTCCATATTAATTATTGTTCAATCAACTTATTACAAACCTACCTTATAACATAGAAAACAAGAGAAAATTACAAAACAAACATTTTTGCCAGGGTGTGAGGAGTCAAAAACCAAGAAAAAAGAATTTCTTATCAAAAACCTATGGATGATAGTTAATTTTTGTTCAAAATTTCAATTCAGCTTATACACTCGAAGTTAACATTTTGATAAAATGATTTGACCAGGTATAGGGATGGTTTCCATCCACATATAAGGACATTAGTAAAAAGGGATGCACAAGGCAGCCAAAAATAAATCCAAAGAATGACATTCAATTTATATTATATTTGATCTATAACAATCCTTGGAAGATATCTTTAGTCTTTATGTTGTTCAAAAGTTGCACTTCATCCATGTTCCTACTGAATTTGCATAAAGGCTTCCAACATTTTTTTATGCATGAAACTTGTTGAGAGACTTGGTTTACAAGATTATGATCATCCACATCTTACTCGTTGTGTTGGGTGAAGAAGAATGTAGAAATACAAACAACAAAATATGAAGAATCAAATTTGATGTTAATTTAGATTATGGTAGCATCAAGTTTACAGTCTATGCAAGGTATTGGAAATGCAAAACTTATAGACTATTTGTAAAAATTCTTTTACATTTTAAGATAGAGAAATTTCATTATGTGGACTTGTTTTAGTGGAAAAGACAAAGCAATGTCACAAGAAGGAAAAGATTCAACCCCCACTGAGGCTAACTACCCCACATTCATGCATGTCTTTGTTAATAAGAGTGAAGAATGGTTGGAACCAGGTGCAATACCTGGACAAATTTGACAAAAAAGTTTTCCCTCCATCCATAGCCCCATGTGCCAAATGGATATCTAAACCCAATGGTTCCAAGGATTGTCTTTCATGCTTGGGTGAATTCCAGCAAGAGAGGTTGCTAGGGTTAAGTTTATCTTAAACAAAAAACAATATAGGGAAATTGAAAAATAGTGTGTTATCATTCAAATATCAAATAATAAAAGAGATAAAACTTGAAATAGGTTATTTAAATAATAAAACATTGTATAATATGCAAAATATGAAATGCTACGATTGGTATTTTCTTATGATTTTGAGAAATGTTGATGAAGATTATAAATAAAATCCAACCAAAAGATGACAAAAAAAGATGTGTTTGTCAAAAAGGAAAAGTCAGTTCACCCTTGACCTCATCAATGTGCAAGGTTCAAAGTCTTGGAGATATGCACCCTTTTTGCAAATGACAGATAGATTGGGATAAAGGAAACTTATGGTTATGTATTCAAAGAACAGCCAATAGCACTTGCAAAACCTACCTCACAACATGTACAAAATCAAATGGAACTATATGCATCCACAAGATTCAACAAGACTCAAAAATTTAGGTTGGAAACCATTTCGAGAGAAAACCTACCACCAAAAAATGTTCATAGTTTATATTATTCATAATCAACAAAGACTCAATGCAACTATATATTACCATGGAGTGTTTCAAATCCACTAGGTGAAGTTATTAAACTAGAGGAAACAAGATCATCCCTACCTCATATGAATTTCACCATCCTGATTTCGTTTAAGCCAAATAGTTCTTTCCAGAATTTTTTCCTATTGATATTTATGGAATCTCTTTTCATTATTAAATTGATGGATTGGTTGGTCTAAATTCTTGTTTTCTTCATAAGAAAGATGGGCATGTTAGAAAATACTACCCTATGTTAAAAAGGAATGTGATCAGGAAAATGCATAATGAAAATCTTCCCTTCATCCCTAATGAGGGAAGTTTGGAAATTAACAATGTTGAAAAAGATGAAGTTTTGGACCCTTAAAAAGTCTTAGAGAATGCTCCTTCTAACAAAATTACAAATTAGATCAAGGGGATAATATTGTTATCCTGGCTGATGTGGTTATTATTAAATTGGAGAATGCTCCTAAAAAAATAGATAAAGGGGATTACAGTTATAGAAAATACTTGCAGTTGTTGGTAGTTGTATACTTGTGTGTCTATAATCTTACTGTCATTCCTATTGTTGGACATCTTGTTGTTTTATAGCTTTGATGCCTTGTGTCATTTTGAAGTATTGGTACCATTTTTTGTAATGAAAACAATTAAGTATTATTTTTTACTGCCACTATACTCAAATCAATGAACATTTAACATCCAATGATCCTTAGTCTACTGGTGAAGTTGAATGGCTCTAAATGAGCCCACTAGGGAACAATTCTCACTCAGTGCGATGACCCCAACACCATAAGGGATGAGGTCGGGATTGTGGCTCAAGTGACTTTGGCATAATAGATACCCCAATTCTTGGCTCTTAGCCAAATAAATATCTACTCATGCTCTCGATTCCAATGGATTGCAAAAACAATCTAGGTTTGATATTAAAAAAAAACTCGACTTTGATATATCTTGTGAATGAATAAACTTGAATCTTGATGCCATGTACAGATAAAATTATTATAATAAAATGCATTGTACACAAGTTCAAACATGCAATGAATATTGAAGATTATTTTTGTGAGCTATAACACTCGACATAGCACAGTATTGTCCTTTTTGGCCTGATAACTTATTTTCTATGCCAAAAGAAGTCAGTTTTGCTTGCAAGTTTGGTGAAACTGATAACTTATCCAAAAATAGAGATAAAATGTAAAAACAAGAGCACACATCAAAAGTAGTTCCATTTGAGGGTATTGATACCTTTGAGAAAAAGGAACCACAAAGCTCTGGAGCTCGATACCATCTCGTGGCTACATAATTATGTACATAAAAATATCTCTTTAAGAATTGTAACAAACTGAATTACTCTCAATGTTACAAAAACTATTGTCAAAGATGTATATTTATTTATTACAGACCATCCAGAAAACTGAAGTTGAGGTATCATTGAAGGCAACCCTAGCAAGACCAAAATCACATATCTTAATATTGCAATCTGAATTGGCTAATACATTCTTAGGCTTGAGATCCCGATGAAAGACATTTGCTACATAAGAAAGAATATATTATAATATATTCCCATCCCAGAAACACAAAATAAATACAACACAAACTCACTATCAACAAAAATATCACTTTTGCAGCATAGAGCACTAATAGATTAATACCAAACAGATAAAACAAGATACATACCAGCATAGTGTTTGAACATTCAGAGCAAGGGTGTGAGCTTTATTCCAAACAGGTCATGGAGTTTCTTCCCTAGGCACACAAATATCTCTGCATATTGGACACTGTAGACCCTACACATAGGAATAAGAGGATGTAATTTGTTGCAATGAGGGTTGATGAGGAGTATTGAGGTTGGATGCCAGCCATTTCTAGTCTATGTTGTGTGGAGAAAATTTGATGACCATCACCAGCCAAGTGTGTGGCTTCAAGAAGGTTTAGAAGGTTGGTCGCTACCCTTATTCAAGGGTAAAATCTATTACTAGGTCACTGACAACACTGTCTCAGCTCCAACATCCAAACTAGGTTGGGATTCTTGCTATCTATATAATAAGTGAATAGAAAATTAATGTAAATGTAGGTTAGTGTTATTGTAGCAGATTCTAGAAACATATATTGTGTTTACTTGGTCACTATATCATTTTCTGAGTTCAAACACCTCATCTCTACTCATTACATTGTCTCATTATCCACTTGTACAAGTTTGAAATACATTTTCTGAGTATTTTTATTGTTGCCATTATTGGGTTGTGTAGAAAGTGAATTGGATGTATTGTTGTTCTAGACAACTTGATATAATTTGTAAACCTCATACTCACTATTGTACATCTCAAGTTTAGTCACTTATTCATTGCTCAAATACATGCTCTCAACCTGGTACTAAAGAGGTCTATGGTTTATATTTTCCACTAAAAAGTCATGCACAATCATTTGTAAGAATGTTGGAATATAGACATTACTTATCATATTTGTGTAAACATTTCATTTTGAAGGTTGTTATCATAGATGTGTTGTAATGATGTCTATTTATTTATTATAGACCACCTAGAAAATTGAAGTTGAGGTATCATTTAAGGAAACCCTAGCAAGACCAAAATCATAGATCTTAAGATTGCAATATGAATTGGCTAATATATTCTTAGGCTTGAGATCCCAATGAAAGACATTTTCTGCATAAGAAAAAACAAATTATAATATATTCCCATCCTAGAAGCACATAATATATACAACATAAACTCACTATCAACAAAAATATTACTTTTGCAGCATAGAGCACTAATGGATTAATACCAAACAGATAAAACAAGATACAAACATATACTACCATCAAAATTTGAATTTTGAGATTATTTCCACATGTTTTCACTTTTGAAACATATATCTGGAACCAAATTTGTTATCCATCCAAATTATTTTAATCATCTACACAATATACTACCATTTGTAGTAAAATAAAACAATAATTGAATGAACCATTGGTTATTATTGTGGAATTCAAGAATATTCTAATAGATTATAGTGGTAATAAGAATTCTTCATTGTCCCAACACAACTCTCTTAACGTTCATCTCATTGTATATTAATATTGACCAGTACCACAAAATTTTCAAAAGAACATTACCTTCTATGCAGGCAACTTTGAAATGAAAAATTGCAAAAATTGTTGGTTAGCTTCCTCCAAAGCATCCCTTTGTACAAAAATATATTAATGATCAGTTATCAAGTCTAAAAAATATTCAAGTGCTTAATAATTTATGAGTTCCATAAACAATATGCATTGCCATTTTTAATGCTTGGTTTAAGCTAAAATAATTTGTGTAGAAAGATCTCATTATCTTATAGGTGTACAGTACATTGTTTGCTCCCTACTTACTTCAACACCTATTCTTTCTGTTGACTTTGAGAGGATTGTAGAATCCATGTATCTTCTAGAAAATTTGTCAATGTATTCACTACAACAGCTTCAGTCTTGCGTTGAGCCACTGACCTCATCAATTCATCTTCCTGCACCCATACTACCCTTTGGATTAAAATTCATAGTTTACCAATGTTCATGAACCAATGCAATGGTCATACTCCTCATTGCCTCACTAAAATGTGTCAAATGGTCATTCATCATCTTAGTTTTGAATCTTTGACCTATCAATGTGAATCCACATAATGGAGTCAACAAAGTGGCGAGTTGCAGCCTAAAAATAAGGTTTCGATGAGGGTTTTAGAGCATGTTTTTAAAATGAAAATTACGACGAAGATCCTAATTCTAAGCACATTTAATCAGTGAGACCCTAGAATGGTAGGTCACACTCCCACCAAATGGTACACTAAACACATGAACATCGGCCTGTCATTGGAACCACCACCCAAGTCCTAGTGATAGGCACAAACTCCACTGATGACATCCCCATCAAACCATCATGGGAACATGAGACCTCATCCCACCGATAAAAGATCCTCACACCGATGAAAAAATAGAATCATCGATGCATCATTGGAACCAGAAGACACATCTGGCCGATACACTGATAAGGTGGGGGAAGTCGGTTCCATTTTATATAATGTGGTAAGAGTCATATAGGTAACACTTTGTCAAGCTAGGGAACTCTTCTTGGAGGTTCTAAATGATTTTCCTATTTTTTATAAGACTGTGTTGGCAATGCCACCTGGATCACAATTGTTTGGTGGGATTCCAAACCTAGACAATGAGGTTTTGTTGTGGAAATCTCATTGAGAGAAGCTACAAGCAACCATGATGATTTTTTTGAGCGAATTTATATCAGAGTCTTGGTTAGCATGGCTTAAGACATGTGCAGATGATATTCTCTCTGTGGATAGGCTTGGGGGAAAGTATTTTCTTGATCTTGTGAAAAGTGGCAAGGAACTTGCAGAGAATGAGACATTGATCAGAGAAACATTGGATAGTCTAGATGCATTTCAAGGGAGCTTGGAGTGGCTAAAAATGGTTTTTGGTTCAAATGTTGAGTTTCCATGGCAATGTGTGTGTGAGATTGTTTTGAAGCACTCAAAGAGTTTGTAGGATGAACTTTTTGAAAGCTTGTTTGTTAGTAGGATGAAACAAATAATAGCTGATGGATTTTCAAATCTGTGTGAGAGTTAAGGTTGGTAAATTTCTTGAAGCCATAGTTACATCTCTAGAAAGTTACAAAGATGTTGAAACCCATTTGCACAAATTAACTACTAGTGACGGTTGGCTTGTCAAGAGAGGGGACCTAAAAAGTGTCAATTTACCTGGGTTGAGTTGTATATTTATGATGACAAATGATGAAGACTAGTTTGGTCGCCTTAACACTTATTTTGTAACTGAGGTTAGTCAAATAAAATATATCATAGATGAGGGGTCCAAGAATATTCTGGAAGACCTCCTAAGTTTTCTTCATGCACATAAATCTCCTTCAAGGATAAATGATTTAGCACATTATTTGCAAAAGCAATGCTTCCATTTTATCTCAACATTTATTGTTGAGATTGAAGAACATCTTGCACATCTTTCAGAAGCTCTTTATCAAGAAATGAAAAATGAGGAGATGCCAGAAAAAATGAACAAACAAACACTAGAACCAACAGTTATAGTGGAAAGAGCACTTTTCTTAGCAAGGCTTTTATTTGCTCTAAGGTAGAAATTGGTGTTTCTAAATACTATTGTTACCAGTTTGATGATAGGCTGTCGTTAGGTCCTATTACTTTAGAAGATAAAATTCAATATGTCGACCGAGTAGTGTTCAAGGAAATTTGCAATAGAAGAAGTCTAGAGTATCTCCCTTAGATTTTCTGACTTTTTAGAACAACTTAATAGTAATTCTAACTTCAAGCCATCTAACTATAAAACTGTAAAGCAATTTATCCTAAGAAAAAAAGAAATGTTTAAACTAAAAAACATAAGAAAACTAATTTAGAAAGCATGATAACTAAATTAAAAAGTACAGAAACAATTAAACTAAGACGCTAATAAACTAAAAAAAAAAAAAAACTCATAACAATCCATAAAAAATCTTCCTTAACAGTAAACATTCTAATAATTAACAACAAGAAACTATGGAAGTAAAAGACAACAAATACTTCAAAACTTAAATTTCACAACAGTAAATTCAATAATTCTCTAAAGAACAACAATATAATAAAATAAAACACTTATCTACTTAAGTTATCTTCCTTCGAGTGGCCAGCTCGTGGGTTATCACATTTGTTCTTAGCTCACATCCACATTTATTTCAGAAATGCTTCTATCAACCATAATTATCATCCATAACTCATAACTCAAAAATTTTAGATAACAATCTCTTTATTCATAAACTTCAGAAAACATTTTGATAGTATAACATTACTTTTTCACTAGATGTTTTTCTTCTGGAGATCATGTCTTTTATAGAAAAACTCTAACTGCATCCTATATTTCAGATGGTATGAATAACATTGAAAATATCTAAAACAAATCTACGAATAACTCGTATGTTTTTAAAACCCATTACAATAGTATTTAAGAGGCTCAAGTCGAGCCATAAAGTTTTTGACTCAAAGCATAACAAAAATAAAAACTTTAAAGAGTAACTATATCTTCGGTCCATCACCCTAAAGTTTCAGAGCATATTTTCAGTGTACATCTTCAACCTGTTTTGGAGCACGTGTTGGTTGAATGCTTCTAATCTGCAACTTGATGACTGATTATTATCTACAAACACTTAAAATAACCCATTAAATTTGTATTGGCAAAATACTTCAAGAAATTAAAAAAAAAAAAGTTTATACAATTTCTCACTAAAAGTTAAGCAATTATTTCTCCTAAAATTTAATTAATTGGCAGAGAATAGGGATTTTCATATATGAAATAGGTCTTTATGGTATTATTATGATGAGGTTATTTTTACCTCATCATTTCCTCCCCTTCCTAATTCTTGGTAGGTCCTCCTATCCCTTGATTATAACTCTGTCCTCTATTCCATTCTTCATATTTTTCACTAATATCATACAAATCTCTTGTTGTTACATCAAAGTTTACAGGGGTATGGTGGAAGCCTCTATGAAAATCAACTCCCCCTTTCCATTCACTAAAGATTCTATCATCTTGATATGTATTAACATGGAAAGCAGGGTCTGGATAGAGCAATAAGGGAGGTATGTACCTCATTCGTATCCACTTTGTTCTAAGATCTTCCAAAATTTTGGCCAAGGCATCTTCTCTTCTGAAGGACCATCTAATGCTAAGAGGAGAGATCACCTCTCTTTTCTTTAGATATATAGGTAATGGATTGTATCTCTCTTCACATGTGTGTCAGGCCCTACCAACCAATTTCTACCCTTGATCTATGAAATGATTATAACAAACTCGAAGGCTGTCATTATATCTTCCCTTCATTTTCTTGTCCAATAGAAGAGCTACAAATGTCTTCTTGAAAGTTGTAGGTCTACTATTTGGAGATCTCATTTGAAGTCCCATACTTTTCTCTACTTCAGAATATTCCTTGTTACGTTCTTGCCAATGGATTTGATTCAACATAGTAGACAGTAGAGATCTTAATTGCACTTCTCCCACAAAAATATTAACAAATAAATCAGTATGCTTTTCTAATAGAAGATAAAAGAAATTTAGCTATCTGACATGCATCTTGTTTCCCCCTATAGGCTTTATGAAATGCTTCTCCTAATAACACCATTTCCATTTTTAATCTGTTATTTTCAATTTGTGCATTCCTTAAGAAATAGCACTATTCCATCCATTTCATTAATAATGGAGGAATATGAATTTGGAACGATTCAGTTACCGTTGGTTCGATTTGAACTTCTTTGGATTCCATCATTGGTTTACTTGTGCTTTCCTGCAAATCTTGCTCTAATTCCATAATTCTACTAAGAGAAGCATTTAATTCTTCTTTCTGTCTTTTCTTGTCTTCCTCAAAGGATGAAAGAATAAGCATAAAATTTTCTTTTAAATCTTGAATTTCTTTATTTAAACCATCTTTGTCTACCTTGTTTTCCTTATTACAACTCTAAATTTGTATTTGCAACTCACTAATAAATGAATCTTTTCCCTGTACTTCCAATTTTAAATCCTGAATTTCTTGATCCTTTTTGCTTATTATAGTCTTGTATACCATTACTTCTTGTTGCAATTCCATATATTCCTTATTTTTGTGCAACTAACTTCTTATCTCTTCTATTTCTAGTTTCAACTTTTCCAATTCTGCATTAATATTTTTAGTTTCAACTATTTCAACAACTTTATTAATAACTGGAGAAAATTTTCCACACACTATCATCAACCTCAATAGGAAGTGGAGATTATCCCCTTCCTGTTTTATGTTTTTCTTGGTCTAGTGCTTCCTTTTAGACACTAAATGAGAATGTACTTCAACAAAAAATTCTTTCTCTGAGGATTGGTGAATTGGCTCCTCATTTTCCAAGGGTTTCTTTTTCTTTTTGGATTTTGATCTATTCCCTCTACTCTACACTGGGGTTCCTGTACATTCAGAGGATAATATTTTGCTCTGCCTTAAAGGAGGAGTATCCTGATAAGTTAAAATTGTTGGAGCATTTTGAAGAACGATCCTTCGTTTCCTCTTCTTAACAGGATTACTATCCACACTTGGATTTATTATCTCCACATCTTCTGACTGGCCTTGAGTTTCAAAATCCTCATTTTTAAATTCTAGCACTTCCTCACCAAGAATGGTGGGAATTTGGGTTTCAGGAGCCTTAGGTTCTTCAGGGGAAGTTGCTCCAGAAGGTGAAGCAACTTGTTTTGAAGATTCTCCTAGTTCTAACTTCCTTCCTAGTGTAGACTTGTCAAACTTCCCCAAAAAAATTTCCCATTTGCTTCTCGGTTTATTACGGAAATGATATTTACAAATTAATTAAATTAACCCATGATGCTTTAGTGGCCCTAAACCAGTTTTATATCTTTCTATCGAAGAATTAACAGAATCATTCAAGAAGTGAGTAAAATTAACCCTAAGAGCATGGCTTTCCTTCCCATGTCGCAAATGTATTAACATGCGGAATGCAGGTCCTACAATAGTAGTAAGTTGACCTTCACAAGTAAAATACTTAATAATCCATGCAACTGTAGTTACCCAGGGTTCTAATATAGAAGCTTGTTGAAACCCCTTATTTTGTCCCCTAGTACTAATAACTATCAAGGGCTGAAGGTCCCCTTGTCTAAGAAACAATTATGATAATTTCTAATATGTTATTTGTGTTGTTTTTGATATTCTAATGCTAGAATTTTCTAACCTTGAAAGAGAAGAGATAATTTTTGAACTCACCTTGAAACACTTCCCATGCAGTGTCACCTAACCATTAGAGTAATTTTCTGCAAATGCGTTCACCAAATTTTTCATTATACCCTTCGAACTTTCTAATAAAATCCAACCAACCGACTTCCTCAAACAGCCCAGAAATGTTCCTTAACCCCAACAATTTTTCTGTAGAAGTTGGCTAGGATTTCTTCTTTGTACAGCCCATTTCTGTCTTGTCTCTACCACCTTGCTAAAAATTTCAATAATGCCAGAAACTTATGCACAGATATTTTTGAAAATATGATCAAACTGTAATTATTTACTCTACTTTTGCTCGAATCTTGCTATGTAATAATGTCAACTTTCATGAAGGGCCGCAAAAAGAGTAGCATACTTAGAAATTAATCACCGAGTGGCTCAATTTACTAAATTGGGAAAGGAAACTTGTGCCAATCAATTATATTTTATTCAAAAATAACTACTTATTTAAAGCAAAAATTTGTACTTACTTACATTTTATGATCGCTTGAAGATCTCATACATTTACCGATTTGATAGGGTGATGCAATGGTATTGGTTGAGGTGACGGTTTAGTTATTATGACATGAATGAGGAAGCTTATGGATGACGAAGTCATTAATGAAGACAAGCTTTTATGGTGGCTTTTATTTATAATGGAAACAAGAAAAACTTTAAAGAAAAAGGTGTGTGTACCAATGTATGTTAATCAAAGCATCATAGAAGATTTGAATTTTTTTAGAAAGGAGGTGGCGGAATAAAAAGGGATAAGTTCCAGAGCACATAGAAGGCATGAATTCGAAACAGAGAAAGTGGATAAGTTCCGGAGCATCGACAAAAGATGCAGCCAGAATGGTAACCAATTGAAAGTTCTTGAGCATCGTCAAAAGATGCAGTCAGAGCAACAATTGAATGAAAGTTCTGGAGCATCGTCGAAAGACATAGCCAGAGCAACAACCAAATGAAAGTTCCGGAGCATCGTCAAAACAAGCAGCCAAAGTAGCAACCAAATGAAAGTTCTGGAGCATCATTGAAAGATGCAGCTAGAGTAGCAACTAAATGAAATTTTCGGAGCATCACCGAAAGATGTAGCCGAAGTAGTAACCAAATGAAAGTTCTGGAACATTGTCAAAAGATGCAGCCAGAGCAGCAACCAAATGAAAGTTTTGGAGCATCGTCGAAAGATGAAGCCAGAAAGAAGAAAAATGACAAACACCAATTAACTCAAACTTCAGGAGCTTATATCATTCTACATGAACATCCTTCTAACATGGTGGGCTGAAGAGTAGGTTCTAGAGCATCAGGTATTTAGACCATCAGGTTCTAGAGCATTGGACAACTGGACCATCAAGTTCCGGAGCATCTTGGAAAGGTGCTCCGGAAGTTGTTATTCCTTCATGAGAAGTCTTGCAAAATGAAAACACGTGTTAAGTTTGAAATGAAAATTAATGAAAAATGCTTTGAAAACAAATTGGTACACATGTCTTTTTATTACAACTTTTCATCATCATTTTAATTTTTTAATTTTTTATTTATTTATATATATATATATATATTTTTAGATATTGAATCAGGTAGACTCTGCATTGGCAGGGTCAATGTATTGGATCTCTCCTTGCATTTCTACCAATTTTGTAATTTTTTCTTTATTAATAGGTTTATGGTAGATACGTAGGCAATGACTGTTAACTAAGAGGGTTCATGAATCACCATCAATGGGTTTTAGTTGAGCTATGTCATTCAAGTAGACTTTAGAAATTTCATATGGCCCTAGCCAATGAATTATGAGTTTTCCTTTATGGTCTTTATATCTTGAATTGAATAGCAAGGCCTAGTCACCATTATGGAACTCTCACTCTTTAATATATTTTTCATGCCAAACTTCTCATTGATGTTGAACTAGTTCAATTTGATTGACAACATCTAAACGAAGCTCTTCCAACTCACTTAACTATAAAAATCATTCTATTTGAGCTCGTTTCAAATCTAGACCCAACTCCATAGACGTACGTAGGGTTTGGAGTTCAAACTCAATGGGGAGAAGAGGTTTCTTCCCAAAAACAATCTCATAGGGGCTGAATTCAATTGTGGATTTCCATGTTGTATTGTACACCCAAACAGCTTCAGGCAATTTCCTAGCCCAATCTCTTCTTCTTGAAGAGACCATTTTTGTCAATATGTTTTCTAACTCCTGATTAGTCACCTCTACTTGACCATTTGCTTGAGGGTGATAAGGGGATGACTTCTTATGACTCACCTAAAAATGGTCCGTAAATGCCAGGATAACTTTGGACATAAATTGGGGTCCCTGATCTGTAACGATAGTTGGGGGGCTCCAAATCTAAGAAAAAAATTATTATAGAGAAAATCAGCAACTTGCTCTTCTCTAGCAACTCATAAATCTTGAACTTCTGCCCATTTCGTCAGATAATCGGTACAAACCAATATGTATTCCTTCCCTTGAGAGGAAGGATCTATGGGGCTGATAAAATCTAACTCCCATTTTTTGAATGGTTTAAAGGTTACCTGAGGCTACAAAGGAATTTCTGTAGAAGCAGTTGGTCTTCCCACTCTTTGACATTCATCACAACAACGAACATACTTTTTAACATCTTTATGCATTGAAGGCCAATAATATCCAGCACCTAAAATTTTATGAGAAGTTATTTTTGCAGAGTAATGGCCTCCAGAAGGATCATCATGATAGGCCCTCAAAATACTGTAAGTTTCATCAGCCCTGACACATCTTCTAAAAACCATATCAAGTCCACAACAGAATAAATCCCATTAATCCATTTAAATGGTGCACTCTCTTGAATAAGTCGCTTCCTTTGTCTTGATGTAAACCGAGGAGGTACTTCAGAGGTAGCTAAATAGTTGGCAATATCAACAAACCAAGGAGTCTTTGTAGAGATGGCAAACAAATTTTCATCTAGAAACTCATCTTGTACAGGTGCTCGGTCACCCTCGTCTTGTTTGATTTGAGACAAAAAGTTTGCCACCTTGTTAAATCTCCTTGGCTTGTCAAGTATTGTCACATTGAAATCCTAAAGGAGTAGTAACCATCTCATTATTTGACCATTAACTATAGGTTTATTCATTAAATATTTTACAACTGAGTGATCTGTATAAACTGTAACTTTATATCCTGTAATATAATGGCAAAACTTTTTAATGGCATGAACCACAGCCAATAATTCTTTTTCTATTGTCGTGTAGTTTCTCTTAGCAAATGTTAGGTTTTTGCTAATGAAATATATGGCATATTTACCCCCATCCTCATCTTCTTGCCCTAATACTACACCAATTGCGTCATCTGAAGCATCGGCATGAATGTGAAAGGGAAGACTCCAATTTGGTCCACGCAATACAAGAGTAGAGACAAGCTTCTCCTTTATTGTTTCAAATGATTGTTGACAATCAGACGTCCAATTAAACTCCACATATTTTTGGAGAAAAGAAAACATAGGGGCCACTATCTTATTGAAGCTTTCTATGAACCTTCTATAATATCTAGCATGTCCAAGAAAACTTTGAACATTTGTTTGCATTTGAGGAACAATCAATTGTTGAATGACTTCAATTTTTTTGGGATCAACCTTTATTCCTTCTAAGGAAATATGATGACCTAAGACTCTTCCTTGTTCCACCATTATTAAACAATTTTTCGTGGCTAAGGGATAGTCAGTTATCCTCACAAACCTCTAAAACCCTATCCAGGTTTTGAAGAGCTTCCTCATAGGTTGAACCATATACTGTGAAATCATCAATATAAACCTCTACACAATCATTGACAAGTGTTACAAATATAGCCAAAATGGCCCTCTAAAAAGTCATTGGAGCATTACAAAGTCCAAAAGGAAGAACTCGGTATGCAAATGTTCCCCAAGGAAAAGTAAACATTGTCTTATCTTGGTCTTCTGGTGCTATATAAATTTGGTTGTAACCACTAAATCCATCTAAAAAGGAGAAATATTTCATCCCATCCAAGTTGTTTAAAACCTAGTCAACAAATGGTAAGGGAAAATAATCTCAAAAAGTGGCTTTATTGAGTTCTCTATAATCTACACAAATTATCCACTTCCCATTTTTCTTTGGTACTACTACCATAGGTGACACCCACTTACTATCAGAGATAGGATAAATAAATCCTGCACGGAAGAGTTTCTCAATCTCAATTTTGACAAGATCCTTTAATGCTAGATTGAGTCTCCTTTGTGGCTGGCGTACAAGTCTCATATTAGGATTAGTATAAATATATGTGCACAAACACTCGAGTGAATTCCCCTCATGTCTGTATAGTCCCAAGCAAAAGCTTTAGACCTTTTTACCAACACATTAAATAATTTATCCTCTTGTATTTCTGTCAACCAACTATTGATGCTCAAAGTTTTTCCCGGTAGCAACAATTTTTTTTGTTCCTAGATAGGCCGAAGTGACAGTATGTATCGGTTGTAACAAGGTGTTGAGAGGACAACTATGAGGTATAAGTCGGTGAAATCTTGTAATATTGTCAAATAAATAGCTCGTTCTGGGAATCATATTGGCCAAAGGACAAGGCATTCCCATGGTAGCATAATTTTGTTCCATCCCACTTATATCAATCGGTTGTCCCAAAATTTCTAGTACATCCTCCATTAGCTCTTCACTCGAGCCTATAAAAAGGTGTGCAACTTCATTTACTAACTCATCCTCTAATTCCTCTCCATGTTGTTTAATCACTACCATGACCAAGGAGGCCAAACTATCTTGCCCACTAGATTCTTCTGGTTCATCAACCCAAACTTTATTATATTCGGTAGGTTTAGCAGGAGGATATAAAAATAAATGTTTACTATCTGGACCATGTGAAATGGTCATTCCTCCTCGACAATTGATTTTAGCCTCAAAAGTAGCCAACCATGGTCTTCCCAAAATTACTGGATAACTATCTTTGGGTGTAAGTGATTGGATTATTTGAAAGTCAACTGGATATTCCCATCCATCAACTTTGACAAGAACATGTTTAATAACACCTTTTGGAATGGCTATAGACTGATTTCCCATCTGTAAGACTGTAGTTGTGGGACATAAATTAGTAAGACTTAATTTTTCCATCACATCCACATTCATTACATTAATAGTTGCTCCCAAATCCGCCAATGCATTAGGTATTGCCATCTCATTAATTGTAACAGTTGTCAATGGACTCCCAAGATCATCATATTTTGGAGCAACAACCCTTCCAGAAAAAAAGTCAGCTAAATAGCCATCAATGTGCACAATGTTTTTTTTTTGGTTTCCTTCCCAGAGTTTTAATACACAATTGTTTGATCATCTGATTCAACTCAGGAATTTCCTTTATTGCTTGCAGCAAAGGAACCTCTATTTGCAATTGTTTGATTTCCTAAATTAATGCAGTTTCAGAAGCCAATGTCATTTCTAGAGTATCTTTCAGAATTGTTGATTTCAGAAGCTCCAGAAATGGTGCTTGAGTTTTCTCCTTTGGAGGGGTATCCTTATTAAGTTTGGTCAAAGACTGACCTTCCTCCTCCTGAGGTAAGTTAGCAGCTCCTGCTATTGAAGGAGGCTCAGTAATATTCGCAGGTATGGTAGAGTTAGATGGAGTATCCTTCTCAAAATTTTGAGGAATAGGTTCATCCACTACTTCCTCAATGGTGGGAAATTGAAGTGTCCTACCAGAACGTAACTGAACATTTCCATAATGAATTGTATTAAGTCATGTGACATTATCTTGTTTAGTAGTATATACCGGAGTATTATGTCGATTGTTCTTAGGATTGGGAAGTGGTTGCAGTGGAAGTTGAGGTTCATTTAACTGCTCAGTCTGAGGAAGATTCTAAGGTGGCAGTAACAAATTTTGTTGTTGATTCCTCCTAGGACCAGTATAAAATTGATTTTGTCCTTGATTCCATTGGGGAGCAGTATGTTGTGGGTACCATTGTGGTTGTGATTGGTTTGGCCACCACTAAGTTCCCCATGATTGACTTGCCCATTCAAGAGGTCCCCAATAAGGAGTTCCCCAATTAGGTTGTGGAGGGTAGGGCTAATTCCAAGATGGAGTCCATTGATTACTAACCCAATTTTTTTGTGGTCTCCATGCAGGATTGGAATTTTGCCCATAAGATAAATTACCTCCTTGGCGTTGGTTTAGCACATTTATTTCTTCAACCTTAGCAATTTTTTTCTTAGTATTCTTAAGATCAGTAAGAAGCTCACATTGATTGGTAGGGTGGTTTTTCTCACAGAGTTGACAAACATTAACCTTGTCTAAAGGACACTCACATAAAAGATGTTTGTTTTGACACCTAGGACAATAGATTGACAAAGTCTTTGGGTTACGTGTCTTTGCTTGTATACCATCCAACATAGTATTCAATTGAACAAGTATGTTTGTCTTAAGATTTGTTATTTCTTCTCGGAGCTTACCTATCTCGTTATTCCCTCTGAAAAGATTTATTTTTCAGATTCCTCCTCGAGTATGTGAGAAATTACGACACAAATCACATATGTCTTCAAGGGCTAACTGAGACATGTCACCTTTTCCCATCAAATCAAGACTTCTTCTTGCATCGTCATCGAGTCCCTTAAGAAATATAGTCTTGAGAATCTCAATACTAATAGTTGTTTCTCCACATCATTTAGATAAGAAAAGAAACCTATCCAAATAGTCCTCGAAACTCTCATCCTCATTTTTCCTAAGTTTAAACAACTCTTCCTTATGATCACTCACCCTACAATAACTCTGATATTTATTCAAGAACACAGTCTCCATTTCCTCCCAAGATGTAATACTTCCAGCCGGTAGTCCCATAAACCAATGCATGGTCGAATCCTTCAAAGTAGGAGACAAATTCAGTTTATGGTTATCATTTTTATAGTCGTAGGTTTGACAAAGGACCTTAAATTCAAAAAGAAATTGGTCTAGATCTTCCGAGGATAAACCACGGAAGGTTGGAAGGAAAGCTGGAGAATTTTTTTCATTGTTGTATCATCATCTGCATCCAGAGCAATAGAATAAGTGAACGTTCGAGGTAGTGGAGGATCATTGTTATTACAGTTGGAATCATTATGGTTATCTTCAACCCTCCGATCTCCCATGATGTTCAGAGGAATATGCTCCTCTAGAATAATTTCCTCGACAACAGGTTGTGCTACAGGATGATCTTCAAGAAAATAGTGGAAAGCCTCTAGTGGATTAGGCTCAAGTAGTTTGTCAACAGAGTGGTCTTCTGAGCCTTGGGCCTCCCTATGTATGATTGGAACGTATTTTGGGGGTGTCTTTGGTATAAATCATCTGTGAGGGCCTCTTTTCCTGACCATGCAGAAAAGGAAGCCAAAGATGGTATTTTTGGCCTAAAAGAGGTATTCTAGGTGTCTTCTATTAACACTCAAGCAAAAAAAGCTAAAGGGTCCCCGACAATGGCGCCAAAAAGTGATAGGATGTCGTTAGGTCCCATTACTTTAGAAGATAAAATTCAATATGTCGACTGGGTAATGTTCAAGGCAATTTGCAATAGAAGAAGTTTGGAATATCTCCCTTAGATTTTTTGACTTTTTAGAACAACTTAATATTAATTCTAACTTCAAGCCATCTAACTATAAAACTGTAAAGCAATTTATCCTAAGAAAATAGGAAATGTTTAAACTGAAAAACATAAGAAAACTAATTTAGAAAGCATGATACCTAAATTAAAAAGTACAGAAATAATTAAACTAAGAAGCTGATAAACTATAAAAATAGAAAAACTTATAACAATCCATAAAACATCTTCCTTAACAGTAAAGATTCTAACAGTTAACAACAAGAAACTACAGAAGTAAAAGACAAAAAATACTTCAGAACTGAAATTTCACAACAGTAAATTCAATAATTCTCTACAGAACAACAATATAATAAAAGAAAACACTTATCTACTTAAGTTATCTCCCTTCGAGTGGCCAGCTCATGGGTTATCATGTTCATTCTCAGCTCACATCCACAGTTATTTCAGAAATGCTTCTATCAACCATAATTATCATCCATAACTCATAACTCAGAAATTTTAGATAACAATCTCTTTATTCATAAACTTTGGAAAACATTTTGACAGTATAACATTACTTTTTCACTGGATGTTTTTCTTCTGGAGATCATGTCTTTTATAGAAAAAACTCTAACTACATCCTATATTTCAAATGGTATGGATAACCATTGAAAATATCTAAAATAGATCTACGAATAACTCGTATGTTTTTAAAACCCATTACAACAATATTTAAGAGGCTCAAGTCGAGCCATAAAGTTTTTGACTCAAAGCATAATAGAAATAAAATTTTTAAAGAGTAACTATATCTTCTGTCCATCACCCTAAAGTTTCGAAGCATATTTCCAGTGTACATCTTCAACCTATTCTGGAGCATGTATTGGATGAATGCTTCTAATCTGCAACTTGATGATCGATTATTATCTACAAAACACTTAAAATAACCCATTAAATCTGTATTGGAAAAATACTTCAAGAAATCAAAAGAAATAAAGTTTATACAATTTCTCACTAAAAGTTAAGCAATTATTTCTCCTAAAATTTAATTAATTGGCAGAGGATAGGGATTTGCATATATGAAATAGGTCTTTATGGTATTATTATGATGAGGTTATTTTTACCTCATCATTTGACAAAGAGGGAATTTTTGGATCCATGTAGAGAGGATACATCATTGAACAACTAGTAGCATATAACTAGTGAAATGAATAAAGTTAGAACATAAGAGACTACTCAGGCTAAAGGTATAGAATCACAACTGCATACTTCACACTTTTCATTGTCTATTCTTGCACTCTTTTGTGTCACTCAGTCATTATTATGTCTCATTTTTCCCATTTCTAGTCCTAAAACCCATCACAGCTGTGCCAAGTCACTCAACCTAAAATCCCTTCTACTGTAAAACTTTGTTCCCATCTTTCAAATGGCTCTATCCTAAGGGCATGTGCTAGTGTCTAGTTCAAATTTAAATTCAAATTCCTTACAAACCCATGAATGCTCACCCTAGTGAGTTTTCTAACAGTTGGTCACTTTATAAAAGAAAACTTAGCACTCACTTGGAACTATAATTTCTCTCTCTAACATCTTGATCCTCCTCGTATTCCTCTACTCCCTAAAAACCTCAATTTTTCCTTTCTTTTGAAGAACATGCACCCTTTTATGCTCTGAAAGGTTCTTGGTGGAGCACATGATGTTTTAAAGCATGGATAGACAATTTGGTTGTTTTTGTTTGATTTCCAATCTGTCTTTTAAGTGTATTTGCATGTCTTGTGGGGACATGTCTCTTGAAAGTTAAGAGGCATTCCAGAGAAATATCTGGAGAGAACCAAAATTGTCTTGATCATTTTATAGGAATAGCCAAACCCATCTCCCATTTCAAAATATGTTTCTATCACATAGACACATACCAGGAGTCATATTCACTTGACACAAAGTTTACATAATCATCATTTTACAAAATTGAGATAAGAAAAAATATGCAAATCATTCTAGCACTATGACAATTAGAACATAGTGAAATATAGACATACTTGAATATCATCAATGAAGACAAGGTGAGATGAGGATTACTTCTCTAGCAAGGTAAAGGCATTGTGATTAGCAAAGTCTTCAAACTTCCATAAGAGCACACGTTTCTTTAGTTTCCTTAAGATTTTGTAAGCTAAAGCAATAAATAGCATAATATGGATTAATGCTCTGAAAATCACAAATAATGGATTGATGAATATTCTGCATATATTATTTCTTCCAATAGCTAAGCATTGTAGATTAGGTATTAATTGAAGATGCAATTATTACAGAAAAATTGTGTTAGGTATTCACTATCAGTTACAGTAGGGAAAATTCTACAAGAAAACTTAGACCATATTATTAACCCAATTTGACAAAGGAATCTCAAGTTAAAGATCCATTTCAATTAAAAGCAGGGGCTCCTCCTGACCTGGATAAGGAATTTCTCTCCATAAGCTTGTTTGATAGCAAACATGAACTCATGAAGAAGGTCGCCATATTCTATGAGCACATAATATAGTTAGAAACTTGTACTATGTAGACTTGGTCCTTAGGACAAATTAGAAAAGTAAAGACGAAAAGATTTTCTAGTTAAGAAAAAAACCTGGCCTGTAGCATGTCTCTGTCTAAGCCCTATGTAGAATTCATCATTCAACAATGTTCCATTTTTGGTCCCAAAATCAATAGTTACTGGAAGGCACTACTCACATACAAATTATTAGACCAAAATCAGTGTCATATAAGGCTCAGGCTATCATATAGCATAATTCAGATCTAGATTACCCAAAATGTATTTTACTCCAGAACTTAGTGCCAACCTTTTGAAACATACACAAGAAAAGGGAAACACATTGATACCTTTTACATGGTATCTTACTAGCTAAAATCCATTTAACGAACTAAGATTATGCAAGTTTGTGTCTGAGAAGAAATATAGGCAGTACTCTGATAATCAATAGAAACAAGGTTGTCTATGCAACTTAATAATGTTCTAAGTCAAGTTTTATGTTGTACCAATTTTCTAGAATCAACCATAAATAAGTTACGACTAATAGCCACAATCATTTGATATATTTGATATATTTAAATGCTCAAAGGCAGAAGGAAAAAGGTCAAAAACCACTAAGTAACCAAAGCAGAAATTAAAAACATTTTAAATCTCTAGTTTGCATCCCTTTTACAATGGAAATTATCCATGCACCTAAATAGATATTTTGAAAATGCAACACAAAAACTTTGAGGTAAGTGGATTTAATTGGATGAGGTCCAAGCTGAAAATCCATTAATTAACAGGTCACTTGTTTACAACTTTCAGACACACCTTGGAAATACCAAAAGCCTGTTTGTGACCTAAATTCTCACTACATCAGAAGAAGATAGATCTAATAGGTGAAAGAAATAAGATATGAAAGTCCTCACTACATAGTGAGAGACCAGGTAACATGCACTAAAATCTCAATTTTCTTATTATAGTCTTCCAGGGATGAACAAATCGCTTCCTGCAGAGAACAACTAGTAAAAAGAAATGGCATTCTATAAAAGTTCTCCTGAGTCAATCTAGTATTGAGTACTAAGTGAGCATTTGGTCAAACATTAATTTTATTTTGGTTTCAATGCATAACCTATGAATTAAAATAGGAAATGAAAAGACTGCAATAGAGACAATTGGAAATATAGGAACAATTATGGAATTTATAGCTTTAATCACACTAGACAAGAATGAGAATTTCAAGATGTCATGAATTAAAGAAAATGCACAAGCCACACTATTTTATCTGATGGAAGCAAGCAACTATCCGAGTGATATAAAAATGATATTTTTGAAACTATTTGTATGGTAGTATGATCTACTTACATAGTTCCGATGGAAAATTTTCTTCATAATTTACATTTTCTATAGTTCTAATTTTTAGCTTTTACTTCCTAACATTTCAATGGTTGTTTTTTTGATACATCCTCATTTTTTAAACGTACCTGTTATTAATTGATTGTAGAAGCCATAACATTACATTCCATAGTGCCTATGTATATAATTTGGCAACACAACCAATTTAACAAACCAAAAAAACCATTAAGCTTATGGGTGCAACAGTTCACCTATTTTAGCTTGCTTAAAACAAACTATTAATTTTCCTAATTTATTCTAGAATATCCATTGATGTCTATTACTCCCATTTAATGACTAAACTAGATACAATCCCAAGTTTACCTTCAATATGTCGACAATCTGCTCCTTTTTAGTACACCTATAGATGTAATGGTAATGAGCTTCAATATACATAGTTTTGGCATGATAGATAGGGTTTTTCACCATCTTGAGAATACTTTGGTTGTCCCAAATAGTTGAGGTCAATGTTGTTTTTTCAAGTTGAAGATCAACCAATATCCTCCACAACCACATCATCTCACTCACTATATTGAAGCCTTCCTTGTTGTATTCAGTCTCAGTTGAAAACAAAGCAACAGTATATTGCAGCTTGCTCTACCAAAAAACAACTCCTTAACAAAGAGTAGAAACATTTTCATTTTGATCCATTGGATATGGTATTTCCTTTGAAGGAATCATGTGATGAACTATTACTACTTTTCTTGAAAATTTTATTACATGCTTTAAATGTTAAGCAACCTAGTTCGAGTTCCAATTGAAAGCAAATTCATTTTGAACATTAAGGTGTATGGTAATTTCACCTCACACTTTAAATTCATTATTATTCTCATCAAACACCACAACTAATCTAAGTAGTGATTTCCTCGGCATGCCCATTAATCAGTCCCCATGAGTGTTACAAGACTTACCAAGTACTTGGCTTAGACTCAGTAAACTGAATTTTGACCCATATTCAAACTTGGTGCTGAGACTCAAAAAATTGAAAAAACCATAAAATATAGAGATTTTTATCATGCACCCTTCAATATATAAATTTTAAAGACACAATAAATTAATCACATAGAAGCTACTTTGATCACATAAACAACTATATATCGATCATGAGTATAAAAATAGATTGTAATTGAAGGAGACAACATTTTTAAATATATAAATATTTTCAAGTGTTTTAGGTTTACAAAACTCATGGATTATGATATCCATGGTATCAAAAACAAAATTCACAATATGGAGTCATAAACTACAATAGAAAGGAACTTGTATCCCTTAGCCCAAAATTGCTAGCTCTATGTGGATTCATGCACTTGTATCTCAAAAAAGTCTAAAAATGTTGTTATAGTCATAGGAGCATTACTTAGGATAGGATTTGACTTAGAAAACTAGAAGTATAAATTTAAATTAATTACTAGGAATTTAATTGGGAAAATTTTGAAAGAATAAAAAAATGTTATTTTTGCAGCCAACATGGCCCAAAATGATTTTTGGATTTTGTTTTATAAAACTAGAGTAGGGGTTTGGAGGTAGAGCCCTCAATGGGGTTGAGGGGAAATGCCTCTTCTGGGGTTTGGGGGTATCACCCCTATTGTGCTTCTTGTCACAATACAAGGGAAGGTTGAGGGGTGGGGCCCTTGCCACAAAGTCTAAATTAAAGCCTTTGACCTTCATGGAACATGCCATTTTTCATAATTTTATCATTTTGAATTGTCCTCCAAAAGTCCTCCAAACCCTTCAAAAAATGCTTGACTTTCATGATTTTATGTTTAAGCATTTTCAATTTTTTATTCCTTTATTTTCTTGATTTTCATAACCTCAATCAAGTGACAAGTCCCCAAGCCTTGGTTTAATCGGTTTGTCTTAGGACTTGTGAGTCTAGGCAAGCTCTACTGAATGTTGTAGTTGACTCCCCAGACAAGAGCTATGTGCCAAATATAAATATTAAGATAAATTTTTTCAAAGACTTGGCCTACTTAGGGACGCATAAATATTAATACATGTCAGCCCAAGGAACCATTTGATAAAAAATAGTATTGCACTACCACACGATGACACACGCGTGCATTGAAGACACCATTGGACAAGTTATTGGCTTGGAGTTCCTACTTTAATATTTATCACTAGAATATGTGATCCTCTTTAAGTATTAAAGCACTATGTTCCATGGTGATTTGGGGACAAGGATGGTAGGTAATCATGGTATGTGTTTTTGAGACAGCAAACCTAAGGGCCATTTTTTTGGGGATAGCAATATATATATATATATGTTTAGCTATAGTTGACATCAAAATTTAAGTTTAGAAATTCATATAATGTATCAAATTTTGTATTAAAATTAAATAAAAATGCAATTGACATAGCCAATAGCAATAGAGCACCAATAAGAAATTAGCAAGAGAACTTAAATACTGGTGAAACCACTAATAATCACACATTGGCCTTCACACCTATATATTTGTTCAAAAATTAAATGTTCTTGAGAATAATTGTGTTTTCTCTTTCCATTGGGGGTGCCCAGATATCCTCAAGATAGTCAAAGGATGTGTTAGATGTCCTCAACTACCCTAGGGACATCCAAATGTCCTTGCAGCAATCCACATTTATGGATGGTATCTTGGGGATGTTCTCATAAATTATTGATGACTGGTGATGGCCAAGGGGCATCCCCTAACATATTTAAGTCCCAAAAAGAGCTATGGGTATAGGGGCAAGGGTTTTAGAGGAGGGTTGTGACCCTATGTAACATAGGTGAAGCAAGGAATTGATTGTGTGAATCAAGGAATTGATTGTGTAAGTAATGTGTTATGTTATTAATTTAGGTTCTTTGCAACTTATCAACTTATCATTTCTTATTAATTAAGCATATAATTTGTTATTATCCATAGCATTGTTCGAAGACTCGGCGAGTACTTTTGGAGTTCACAAGTACTCTCAGTTTCAAAACCCAAGAAAGTGACTCATGGGTTAACTTGCAGGTAAAAATTCACCAAAGACTCACAGAAACTCATCAAAAACTTGCTTTTTTGGCTTTCTAAGCATTTTTTTTGCCTTCTAAAAAAATTATGAAAATGGTGTGTGCCATGAAGGTTTGTATGGTTTTAAAGGTCTTCATTTGGGCTTGGTAGCAGGGGATCCACCCCTCGACCCCGCCCTATGGCTTTAAAGAAGGCACAAGTTCTCTTTAACAGTTGATAGTTGTTTGACATGCAAGCAAGTTTACCTTGAACTATTTAAACTCTTGCGGTTAAAGTATCTAATGATCCATAGAGAAGAATGTTCTCGAAGGTCCTTGCCACAATGCAGTAGTAATCTCCTTTTGATCTTGGCCAAGAAGTGATTCAAGGCCTCAACCATGGGTCTTCTCCCATTATGATTTATGAAGACACAGACCAAAGCCTAGGTCAATCCAACAAGTATGCACACTTCTCCTTCTACTTGTTAGAAAGGAAGGGAAGCCACTAGTCCAATTATGAGCTGTCTGTAATACTTTCAAGGTTTGAACAACACTGAAAACTCATCTTCCTCCTCTAGTGCCAGGAAGGCCTTTCCACCAATCATTTCCCTTCCATTCTGCACCATATATCTTACACTCTGTAGCACCTCCATAGCATTCTGCAATCATCATCATGCCCACTTCACGCATCACAACTCTATGCTACTTGTGTTGACTGGCTTGGAATCTGACATTATAGGTTGTTAGCCTTCAAATCCCAACTTTTCTATTCTTTCTAAGAAGCCTAATCCCTATTCGTAACTATTCAAACCTTGTTCTTCTTGTTTCTATTCAGAGTATGATGGCCATGATTAAGCATTTGTTATAAAATGGATAGTCAGGAACAAGATCACAAGGTCATTCAAGAGGCATAATAGCAGTACAATAGATATTGTGTAAACTCCTGGATAATGTGAACAATATAAAGGCATCTCAAATTTCAGCTACAAGGATTTTCAGTGAGTTGACGCAGAAAAATCCTATTTCTATTCCTGTCCAAATTTCCAAAATAATCATCAGGGCATTTTTAAAGCTATGGCCAGTCTAGCTTAAAAATAACATTCAGGTTCCACTTCACAAGACTTTATCAAGTTAGTATTTTCTAAAGATTGATATGTCAAAACTTATCTTATCAGCATCAGTGTTTGCTTTATTATGATTTCCAACATCTACACTTCTATGACTGTTTTTAGTAATGGCAGAGCTATAGGTTTATAAAAGCAGTTTGACTTTCCATATTTTCAATTTTTAAGCCTAAATTACACTAATCCTAATAAACTACTAGAAATTTCTATAATGAATAATTTTGTACAAGCACAATTCACGGTAATCAGTTTGCTAACTTTGTAAACATTTGCCACATTTTGAAATAATCATGTATTTGTGCCAGTAAGAAATATAAAAGCATTCATTCTTTACAATTTTACTTGAACCTAAGTAAAAAAGACAAATTAAAATAAGACAACCCACCAAAAGGATGGAGGGGGATGTGCCTGATTCAAAAGTATGCTCTTCTTAAGAAATGGGAAGAAATCAAAGAAATTCATACCTTGAAATCATCAATTAGAGAAAAATCTGAAAAGAAAGGTAAAATATCCAGGGATACTCGGGGACACGTCCCCCCCCAAATCCCTTGTCCCAGGTACTGGGGGACGGCAGGGGGATGGCAGGGGACTGTCCCCTTTTTTGCAATTTTTTTAGGAAACATCCCTGAAATGGGGGGACGTTGTTGACCGGATGGGGGATAGCTGACCAGTCCTAGGGATGGCCAGGGGACTTGGGGATGACCAAGGGATGGGAAATGGGGATGGACAGGGGACTTGGGGATGGCTAGAGGACTTTTAGGAGTCCCCTGGTTGTCCTCGGGATAGTTAGCCATCCTAGAAGTCCCTGGTCATCCCCAGGATGGTCAACCATGCCCTGCATCAAAGCATGGTCAAAACAAAACAAAAATCACATTTTCATAGCAAGGCAGTGTGAACTTATTTATGCCTACCCATTAAATAAATTGGTGCCACTGCTTGTTGTCTTGAAACTTTGGATAAGTGTAACTGATACAATTATTCAATATTGGTTTATGTACTGAGGTGCCTAAATGAATTCCAGTGAATAACCCAACACTCAGTGCTTGTTCTCAATGCTACTGTTCCTCATAAATAAGTCTCATGGGTCTTAGTCTATTATGAAGATGATACATAGCGACCCTGGGACATCTAATCATGCAAAACAATAACATGATAACTGTGCAGATTATTTGCCTAATGCAACTCACTATCATTCTCAGAAGGTTGCACTCCCTTGTTCCAGTTAGCAATAAACAAAAAAATTATCATCAGAGTATCTATTTTCTTAGTTCAAAATCAAGCTTTCCATTGAATAACTTCTACCTTATTCATTAAGATCAATGCATACCCAATAAACCATATCAACTTGAACACAAATGTTATATGTGAATGTTCTATAATTTATATTATGCATGAATTATCCATGTTATCTATTGAATATTTAAAATTCCCTATATTTTTTAAATTTTCCCTATATTTTTATATAGTTGTCCCCTATCATCCCTAAATTTGGCCTCAAAAATTGGAAACTTGGGGACTCGTCTTGTCGTCCGCTGCTGTCCCCGTCTTGAAAACTTGCGGTAACCTTGAAAATATCTGCAATTTTTAAAAGACCATCTATTTCCTTGAGAAAGGCTATTGAATTTTGAATGTTCTCTTGTTTTGTCCCCCTTTCCTGCTCGATTACATGCTTGGCAACCATGAGCCAAAGCTTTTTCCACAAGTCTTTGTCATCCTCAACTTTGTCTTCCTCTACCATTGCTAGCTTTGGGTCCACCTAGTGAAGGAATTTATAAAAGAATCATGTTTATATGATATATTCAACAATATCTTCTTCAAAGAATGATATCCCAAATGTTGATACTACAGAAACAAAGAGCTTTGAAATGCAAAAACCAAATCTACTTATTTCCTTACAATATGCAATTGAACAATGAACTCCTTAGCCGGAAAGGAATTGTGATGGTAAGTGAGTTTCATACTTTGATTACATAGAAAAACCCTTTCATATTGAATTATTTTACTAAAGAAATGATAAATGAAGTATTCTTGAACAAGATAAGATAATAATAACAGTATCTTGGAAATGCTTGACCAAGAGGGTAAGCATCAACCTTTTATGTAGAAATTATGATATTAATAGACTTTCATCAATAAAACATAATCCATGTTAGAGTAGGCGGCTTGTGCAAAAGCTTCATGATAACATATTATTAAATATAATTTCAATCAACTATTGAAGAAGTGTGTATTGATCCCGTGGTCATTTCAACAAATGAATTGGATTTTTTCACCCTACTAAAGTATGGTGTCCCATCTCATTTTCTAGATCACAGTGATAGAATCCAATCTGGAATTCAGTCATATAGACACTTAATCTGTATTTTAATTTTTTTATTATGCCATATGTGATAGTCTAATCTAGCACTAAACTAAGTAGGGAAAACCCTCTTTCCAGTTGTGCAGAGGTGAGACCACTGCACTTTTATCATTATTATAGATATAGTACTTCTTCGGTCATCAATATTTCCTACCTACAATGAAAAGTACCTACCCCATGATGGAGATCCCTCCACAAACAGGCTCAAAATCAGGAATCCTAAGAAGCATGGATTAGCATTGAAACACAAAGATTGACTAGATGAAAATCAAATCAAAGAATAAATCAACTTTCAAATTCAGTCACATGAATCCTAAATTTTGAATTTCATGACCCTAATGTAATAGTTCAAGTATTGTGATGGGAATAATGACTTCCAGAGCACTAACAAGAGGTCCAATAATGGAACCTTTAGGTGTCTATAGAAAGTACTGAAACCTTGAAAATACATCTAAAAGAGCTTTATGTCTATTGGAGTCGCCAATCTGCATTCCTACATTCAACTGTGTCAACTAAGGGAAGCATGTAGGACAGTTGTAGAGGAACCAAGTAGCCAAACGTTGGGACATCTGTATCAGTTTGTATTTCTAATCCATTGAGAACTTATTTTCATTGAATTTCTACCTCTCTTTTGTGTATGAAGAGAAATGCAGAATTCCTCCCAGAATCCTACAAGTAACTTAAATAAAGTACACGATAGAACTATGTCAACTAAGGGAAGCAAGTAGGACAGTTGTAGAGGAACCAAGTAGCCAAATGTTGGACATCTGTATTAGTTTTTATTTCTAATTCTTCCTCTCTCTTTTGAGTATGAAGAGAAATGCATAATTCCTCCCAGAATCCTACAAGTACCATTAAATATTTTGGTACCATTACAATGTTGTGTAATTTTTGTATATTCAATGTGAATGGTGGGGTTTGAATTTTGTGTTATTTGTATTTTTTTAAAAAAATTTAAACACCTGTGATGTGAGGGATTGTTTTCCGTCCCCTCCCATCTCCAAGAATTTCCTAAAAAAAAGTTGTTCCAGGGACGTTTCCTAGATTTTCTGCAAAATAGAGAGAGTTTGGGATCATTTCAAACCTGCCCCTGCATCCCCTAAACATTTCCTCTAGGCAGTAGATCTGACAATGCAGAGGATGCATTCTTGGGGTATATAGCCCTTAATAAATTCAGGGTACCCCTCCAATAATACAAGGGGATCGACTCCACAACACAGAGGAACAAAGATATATCCAAGGTGCACCAGCAATGGCACTATCCAGTGCCAGTGTAAAATTTAGTGAAGTATATGATGAACACTAATTAAGCCGTTACTAAGTACACATGTGTTGGTCATATCATGAACCTTAAATTATGAGGTCCAATTAATACATCAAATGGTGACATCAGACCTTGTTTTGTCACACGAACTCTGTTTTATATCCTCCATACATGATATCACTCATTTTCATGAGTGACACTTTTCCTTCCATTATATGGTTAAGCCACGAATAGTTTGGGAGAGCCTCCTAAATAACAGGAATGGCTACACTAAATTTATCTATTTGAAGACGTTGAATTCAACTAATTGAAGACCTAATGCTCTGGATTCAGTTATTTGAAGACTTAAAACGACGAACTCAACAATTTGAAAACCTATATCATAAATTCGGCTAATTTGAGACCTAAAACCCTAAATTTGTTTTTTTGAAGACCTAATCAAGATGACCCTAATTGTTGGAGCTAGAGAAGATTCGACATCTAAAACATGAACGGGATTCAATCCTTTAACTAATTGAAAAATAAAACAAGATAGGAACAAATGAAGATTCCAAAAAATAAAATTCACTGAAACCATGGCAAGCGACTTACCTAAAAATTCTACACAAATTGCATCATGATGTCGAAGATGCTGATGATACATACTCTAAAACCCTTGTCAAAACCTTATTTTTAGGTTGCAACTTGCCAAATTGGAGAAGTGAAAGGTCAATACCAATGAGGAAGAGTTTGGAGGAGCGGGAAACCAATAGTGGTGGGGAAAGCAGCAAAAAATTGTGAAACCAATTGTATTCTTTTTCAAGAATTTGGTTAGCTTTATCTTATTATTTGCAATTTTCTTTCTTTCTCAAATCTTTGTAATTACTATTAGTTTAATTTCTTTTTTAGTTTTTGTTTAGCTCATTATTAAGCATTTGGTTGTTCATTATTTGAATCATTTATTTTTTCAAATTTCTTGATGTTTCCCCATTTTTTCTTTTTTTATTTGCTTTTATTGTTATCTAATAAATTTATAGGCATTTATTATAATACATATTTAGTTTTGTATCAAATATGTATTATAATGATATATATATATATATATATATATATATATATATATATATATATATATATATTGGTATCAAATTTCATTTTATTTCTTATATTTGCATTGCTTTTTTCTTCCTTATTTCTTGCTTTTTGTATTACTTTTTCAAGAATTTGATTAGCTTTATCTTATTATTTGTAATTTTATTTCTTTCTCAAATATTTGCAATTACTATTAGTTTAATTTTTCATTTTTATTTTTTCTTAATGTTTATTGTTTAGCTCATTATTAAGCAATTGGTTGTTCATTTTTTCCTTTCCTTTTGTATTATTATTCTTACTTGTTTGCTTCCTTTATTATGTTCTAAATTTCTTGCTTTATTGCTTGAACTTTTAAATTAGCATTTTTGGTCTATTTTTTTCTTTTTGCTTGGATTTTTTGGTTGATTTCTTAAGCTTTTAGAAGGTTGTTTTTGGCTTGCTTGTTTTGAATTTTCTCCTCCTGTCATGTCATTGCCTTGTGCCTTATTTCCCATGCAACCCATCCTTCCTCCTTCCCTTCTCAAACCTTTTTAGGTTTTTGTTGGTCTACATCTTATCATTTTTTGTCTCTTGGTGCTCTCATTTTCATCCTGATGATGGATAACAGAGTGTGATCCAAAACGTTGATACAAAAAACTAACACACAATCGAATCCAGAAAAATTTTGCAATTAACAATATGGATTGTGGAAATGTATTATCTTTGATTAATACAATTTTATATCTTTATATGTGGAAAATGGTTTGAAGCAATGGTAAATGAATTGGAATTTTCAAGAAGCAACTCTTCTAAAATAACAAATGTAATGTGTTTCACATTCATTCATAGAAGCTTCAAATTTAATGCACTTCTAGCCAATGCTAAGTGGCAATGGTAGTAATATGTACCTGGGAAATTTCTTTTTTATTTATATATGTGTTCATTTAAATTATGTATGTTAATATGTTATAGATTATGTGTTGAAGTTAGGGCTCCCTAATATAATGAGTAATAAAATTTAAATAATGTAAATGTTAATTTTTTTTTATAAAATATGTGAAGGCCTTAAGACTGCACCGAGAGGCAATGTCTTCCATGCAATAGGTATTTCTGGTGCACCAAGCAACCTAGGCGACCAAATGGCCCACTTAGGTAGCGGTCCCAAGGCTTAAGCTCTATGGATTATGATCAAATTCGAAAGAAAAAAGAATAGAGTAATAGTCATTTATTTAGTCATTAATTTAGTCATATATTTAGTCATTTATTTAGTCATTTAGTTGTGATTTTACCCAATGACCAAATTATTCTTGAAATTATAAATGACCAGATTAGTCTTTTATTTGCAATATTCTACTAGTGTTAGTCACGTGACTAAAAGTGTTAGTCACGTGACTAAAATTTTTAGTCACATGACTAAAATTATTAGTCACATAGTCATTTATTTTCCAATATTTTACTAGTGACATGTCTCTAATCATAAGAAACCTCCAACCTCACCCAAGTCTCCAAGTATCCATGAGCACATGTAACCAGTCAATCCATGCAAAAATCCAAAAGCAACATAGCATTATCATCATGAAGTAATCAAGAAAATGATCATGTACTCAATACAAAGAGAACCAAACAATATCAATATCACATATCAAACCTAGGAATCAAGAACATACACATGACAACATGATCTAACCATCTCCTCCTAGGAGATCATATGCTCCAATGAACATATCATGGTGTCAAGAGAATCTACTTCATGTCAAAACTCTAACATGTAATTTCAAGAGTATAACATGACATAACACCAAATCATCCTCTAAACCAAAGAAATACCAGCCAAAACTGACAGGCCATGACATCTCAACCAAATACTAAAATTCCTCCATGGCATACCAAGATGTCAATAAATCCAATCAACATGAAGATAATCGTCCATCATTGAATGATGAATCCATATCATTTCCCAAGCTTCCATTGGACCATGTAACCAATCCCTCTATCCATTATGATAAGCATCCTCTAAATGAAGATCATCTATGGCCCCAACACAATCAAAGAACTCAACACCGAGCTCCCAAAGGGAAGAGTACAAACTATGATCTCCAAACAAAGAAGATACAACCACCAAAAAATAATCAAGAATCTATCCAACACCACCAATCCATCACTATCAAGATCTCTCACTAAAAAATTGTAACCATTGAAATGTAGCCAAGCCATCCATGACATCATGATAAACCACATGCTACAAGTCCCATAACTGACTATCTAGGCACTATACAACATCCATCCTCTAATCTCAAAGAAAACATACCAATGCATAAATGACCACAAATAAGGTCAACTAATAAATTCTTCATCAACACTGAATCGATAATTTGGATATAGATAGTCCACATTCAATTCATCCCACTGCAACCAAAATAGGTTGTACACACTTAAAATTTGAATAACTTATAGATCACAAACACTAAAACATGCAAATTCATCATCTCATTGGTAACCTGTGAACTGAGATATCAAAGAGAATAATCCTGTAGACCACATGATTCAAACATCCAATCAACCTTAGATCTTATTTTATAAAAATTTCCACTAATGAGTAACCATATTCAAGGAACCAAACAAGCATCTAGGAGATTAAAAAACAACATCCTAAAACCAAACTAAATCACCACCAAAACCACCACAAACCTAATCATGTCATGCTAATGCAAAAGTGTACCTACATAATAAGGACACCATATAACCAAAACCAATGTTGTACTTGCTCTCAATTATCACCCACACAAGACTCCAAGTCTCAAATCATGTTAACCCATGTCCTCAAAACCGAAGATAACCTTTGTACCTATCACATCAAATTCCAACTTTGAAAAATACCTGTAAACATATACCAAGAAGAACCAAACTAATAATCAATTGTACCATCATGAAAATCACATAAAAACATGTACTCCCTTAAGGTTTTTCCTCTTGACTCATCCAGATGCTCACACAATCACACCTTCAATCTCAAGCACCCACAAGTGTTCAAACAAGTACACAACTCTCTCTACTCATCAAACTAAGAAAATATCAACACTACTATGAAGTAAACGAAACATGCTCTCCAACACCTATTCGAAATTGAAAAACCGATTTCATATGCAAAAGTTATGCTCAAAACTGTGTAACAAAGAACATTAGTCTTTTAGGCTCCAAAAATTGGTCAAAATAGAAAAATCAAGAAACCAAACCTATACCACAACATATTTTTTAAAACCATCTTTCCAATGAGTATAAGAAGTTGAAAATCCGATAATTTGGGTGAAAGTTATGCCCATTTAAAAATAAGTTGTCCAATTTACCTTATAGACTACACAGAGGTGGGGCTCAAGCAAAGCCAAGGACGGCCTGTCAGCGGTGCTCGAGCGACACTCTACTTGTGGTGAGTGGTGGAATTCAAAATAGTGTAAATTTTAATTTAATTTCTTTAAACTTCTAGACTCGATGAAAAAATTAAATTTGGTTTAATTTATGGAAGATTTAAATTTTATGGCTCACGATCAAGGACTAGTCCCCCACAGGACTACAACTCGTGTTGGGGGGACTAAGCCCCTGCCGGTGACAGGACCGTTGGCACAGAGGAGTTGATAGTCCCACACCAGTAGACTATCAATACTCTACAGTGAGTACGAGGCGGGTCTATAGACCCCCCTCCAAATTAATTAATTTTTTTAACTTTTAAAATTTATTTGTAGGGAATTTTAAAGGCATTAGGAGATTTATTTTTTTAATTTGTTTTGCACATTGTCAATCGTACGGCCGAATAGGGGTAGGAGACCATTTTTTTTTCATTTTTCCATGTTGACCAAAATAAAGCAAATTTTATATGAATATTCATTTCTCAACCATCCTAGATCCAATGGTGAGGTCCATTTTATCCCAGGGGTCATCTGCAATACTTCCCCCACAAAACCCTCACATGAACACACATCCAAGAAACCCTTTTGACCCAACATTTATCACACCCCAAATTTGCAAACAACCCATCATAATAGCAAACCCAAAACCATCATATTTGCAATAAACAACTTGCAAAACCCTCATATCTTGCCATGTCTTTCATTCTTTCCATGCAATCCCTAGATTCAAAACTAGCAATAGATTTACTCAATCAAGGGTTATCCAACCACAACCATGGCTCTAATACCAAATGAGATAAAACTTGTAGCCATCTAATGACAATTTCCACATAACCCAAAAGAAAAATCTATGAAAATAAGTATTTAAAATCCATGTGCAAGAGAATAGACAACATACCCATCAAAAGATGACACAATATATACCTTGGGAAAACCCTCATAGAGGGAAAAAATACAACCTCTAAAAGAATCCATACTCAATGTAATATTCAATAATAAACATTACAATACATCTTTAGAGCCTTCATGAACACCTTTGAAACATCAAGCCTCTCCAACACATCCTCCATGTGTCCAAGCATGTAACCACACATCCCATGCCATGCTTCACATATGCACTCTTCAAAAGAAGACTCAAAACCTCAACCAACCAACCTTAGACAACTACCCTTGTGTTTATTTTTATAGAAACAAGCTCACACAAAACCACCAATTAGTATTACATAAAACCATGTGACTAAAACCATGAGATTATAAAACCATGACCCTACATTTAATATTAGGTACTTTATTAGTTAACTTTCTCAAATATTAAATAAATAAATTTTACAACTTACATTCAACTTATGTCCCAATGTTACATACAACATATAAAGTAGCCTCAAGAATGTTGCACATACTGTAAGATCCCGATCTCTTGTTCAATAGTTGCAAAAGTTTTTAGTGACGATCATAATTGGCTTGTTCATGTCCCTAAAATTTTGTGTGTATTATGTGGAGGAAAAGATAGGATGTTAAATATTGGTTCTCTTTGAATGATCATTTAGGGTGTGCATATTGTTTAGGATCGAAATTATGAATTATATTCTATTCATTTTAGATATGTTAGATCTATTGTTCCATGTCTGAGTTCATGTGCTAATAAGAAAACCAAGCTCCAAAGTGGAACCACCTTCACTTTCTCATCTTTATTGTCTTCCAACAATCTTGAACAATGTTAATATAAATAATGGATAGTAGCATAGCAATAATAAAAGTGATGCTAATGATTCTAATAGTGATGTAATTATGATGGGTGATGTAACAATTAATAATATAAGCAAATATAGGTGATTTTAAATTTAGCTAATAAAAACGATATGAAGATTGGTAATTTTCAATATATTTACATTGGCATTACATTTTTGAGATGGAAGAGAAAAAAAAATAGGAAAATAATATTGTTATTATTCTTATTGTTAACGCAATAATAAGATATTGATAAGAATGATATTAGATAGAAACTGAATGCTATTATTTGAAATAAGAATTATTAATAAGGGTGAGGCTAGAAAACATGATAATACAATTACTAAAACTTATAAAATTGTCATGAAAGGTAATAATGTTAAGCATCCCATTAAAATTGATATTTTATAATTTTTGACAAAAGAAAATAACTGCTATCAATATTGAAACCGGGTTTAATTCTCAATGTGGTTAGATATTTAGATTTATGCATAGGCATTACATTTATACCATTATTCGAATGAATTTAGCAAAGAAAATAATATTGTTACTATTCTCACTGTGAAAAGGGAGAAAAAATAACAAGAGGTAAATAAAGGATAATTTCATTGAAGTGGGGTACAAGTAATTATAGTAAGGTGAAGATCAAAAGAGAGGTAAATAATGACAAGTTGTAAATGTTGGAAGTCAATAAGATTGTTTTAAGGTAAAAAAATAAAGAGGAATTACAAGGGATTGTTTATAATTATTTTCTTTGCTGCACTTATATATATAAGATAAAATTAAGTAATGAGTGGAATATTAAATAATAATATATTTAAATTGTGATTTATAAAGTTGTGCATAGATAGTAATTACCAATGAAACTTAAAATTTAAATTATAGAGGCATACAAATAGGAATTAGATTCTTATAACCACCGCCAAGTCCATCTCTCCTGCTCAACATTGTAATGAGCAAAATGAAATGTTAGGATTGGGGGCAACTATAGTGCAATTATTTTAGGGCCTTCAAATGCGAGCAATATTGAGTAACTCTTTGCTGCCACGTTTATGATGCTGGGGATATGGTCTGAAAAGGGTAATTCAATTCTTGACACGTAATGAATGTACTACAGGAAAATCGGATGCTTCTTTAATTATTTATAAGTGATCTCCCAAGTTATAAATGTTGAGATTTATTGACCACGTTCGAGTGGTTGGTGCATTTATTTCTGGCAAAACGTGAGATGACAGATCTTTCGCAATTCTATCAAACATTGTCAGGCATCATCTCGGCAGTGGCTATCCAGCCCCAGGAATGCACCGGGGCATGGATGTCGAACCCATCCATCATCCATGGACTTATGCATCCCTCGTACATTATTTTGTTTGGTAGTATCAGATGGCAGCGGCTATCCAGCCCCAAGGAATGCACCTAAAATAATATTAGTATATTAAAAATAATTATATTATATATTTTTATTTTTAATGTTTATTTTAAATTTTAGATTTTTTTAATATTAAAATTATACTTTATACAAAGTAAATATATTAGTCAATATTAATATTTAATTATATTTTTATTTATGTATGTGTTGTTAAATAGTTTTCAATTTTAAATCATTATATAAAGTTTTTGTTATTATGGTTTTCTTCTTTATTTAAATTTGATTGAATGTAAGTGTATATATATAATATGGTTTTTTATAAAATAATTTATATTTTAGTATTTGAAGGATAATTTCAAATTAATAGGAATATTTACAAAAATAAAAATAAAAAAATTGACAAACAAACTTGATCTTCAAATTTAAGTCTTACTTTGTAGTACTTTTCAAAATATTTTTTTAGTAAATATTTATTTGTATATATAAAAAAATTGTATATATATAATTGAGGAAAAATATTATTGATGAAAAAATTGAATATTATACATTATTAATAGTATTTTATGTAATTCAACCCTATACCGAATTTTAATTAAAGTCTAACCCTAATTGAACCTTTTAAACTAACAAATAAACATTGAAAACAAATTTATTTTTTATATTATAACATTCATAACTTAAACCTTTTATACACAATGTCAAGTTAATTATAAGAACACATAAAATTATTTATAAGCAACTTAATTTTTTTAACAATTTAATCAAATATAATTTAAATTTAACTATAAATGGTATAGAGTTTAGATTTGTTATATCTCTCATATATCAACATAGGTAAATTTGAAAATATTTTAAATTATATAATTTCAAAAAAAAATGAATGAATTTATAAAAGATTATTTTTATTAAAGTGATAGAATCTAATCCCAATACTAACACTAATTATAAGTCTAACTATAACCCCAACTGTAAAACTGACACTAATTAACTTCAAACCCTAATTTTATTTCCAACCCTAAACATAACTATGATTCTAAAACTAACATTAATGAAACCCTAATTGAACCATAACCCTAACCCTAATATTAACGTTTGCCCCAATTGAACCCTAACACTAACCCCAAGCTTTATCATAGAACCTTAATCTTTATTCCAACCCCAACCCTAATCCTAATTCAACCCTATACCTAAGTGTTAGGGTTAGAGTGTAATTATGGTTAGAGTTTGGGTTCAATCAGGGTTAGAAGATAAATATTTTAGGTTAGTTGGAGGGTTAGGGTTAAATTAGCATTAGGTTAGAATTAGGGTTAGCATTAGGATTATGGTTAAGGTTCACTTAGGGTTAGGGTTAGGGTTCAATTGTAGTCAAGTTAGGGTTATGATTTGATTAGTATGAAGGTTCAATTATGGTTAAGGTTAGGGGTAAGGTATAACTAGTGTCAAGGATAGGGTTAGAGTTAGGGTATAATTAGGGTTAAGGTTAGGGATAAGGTATAATTAAGGTTAGGGTTAGGGTTAAGGTTGAGGGTTAGGGTTAGTGAAAGAAATGGGGATATTAATAGGTTTATGGTTAAGGTTAGGGCTAGCATTAGTGTTAGGGCTTGGGTTATATTTGTGGTTAGGATTAGGCTTAGGGTTAGGGGTAGAGTTAGGGTTAGGGTTAAAGTAAGGGTTAGAATTAGTGTTAGGGTTAAGGTTAGGGTTATGGTTATGATTAGAGTTAGGGTTAGGGTTAGGGTTAGGGTTAGGATTCTATAATAAATCTTAGGGTTAAGATTAAAATAAGGGTTGACATTGCATGGTTACCATTCAAAAATATGGGTTTAAGTTCAATTAGGATTCATGTTCAATTATGGTTAGGGTTGGGGATCAAATATAACCCTTATATTGATTCTATAAAAACATTGTAACCTAAATGTATACTAAATCTTAACTGTAACTATAATTTCAAAACATAAACCTAACCCTAACCTTACTCGTGAACCAAATATCTCTAATTGTAACCATAAGCCTATTCCTAAAGCTAACTTGAACCTTATCTATAATTTATAACTCAATTAGTGTTGAATTATGGTTAGAATAAGAGTTCAATTAAGTTGCAATAGATGCCTCAATAATGATAACTCTTCGCTTATGATGTACTTTACATATATTTGTAAAATATAGGTATGATAGTATAACATTATAAATATATAATTATATTATAATGTAACTATAGTATTTTATGTATTATAATGATAATATTATATTTGTATATATAATATAAGTGTAACATAATATATTTAAGTTCATTTAAAGCATGGTTAAGAAATATAATACAAGTATGTGTAATTGTGACAAATTATGTATATAAAACTCTAATAATGTTAAATTATGTATATACAATTCTAATAATAAAATATTCAATTGTATACATTATTCAAATTTTTCATAGATATAATATTCATAATTTTGTATATTATTATTCTTCAAATAATATTGTATACAATATTCAATCATCAAAAAATGAATATACAATATTCAATTTTTTCATCAGTTATATATATACTTCTAATTAATTAACCTAGATTTATCTATGTAATACAATTATTTTTAATACATAAATAAACATTTATTAAAAATTATTTCAGTAAAACCTAAATTTTATGATCAAATTTGTTTGTCAAATAATTCTTTATTTTTAAATATTCCTATTATTTTGAAGTTATCCTTCAAATACTAAGATATAACTTATTTAAAAAAAACCATATAACCCACATATATAATTTATTTTATTTTATTTTCTAAAAGTAAAAATACTTTAAACACACATTCAATCTACTTTAAATAAATAAAAAAAACCACAATAACAAAAACTTTTTATAATGATTTAAAATTGAAGACCATTTAACAACACATACATAAATAAAAATATAATTAAATATTGATATTGACTAGTATATTTACTTTGTATAAAGTATAATTTTAATATTAAAAAAATCTAAAATTTAAAATAAACGTTAAAAATATATATATAATATATAATATAATTTTTTTTAATATACTAATATTATTTCTTTCATTTATAATATATTAAAAAAAATATAATATTTATTTTAATACTTATATTATATTTTTTAAAGAGCATATTAAAATTTAAAGCTCCATTTTATGCTTTTGCACGAAAGAAGCACTAACAAAACTGACAAGACAATTAAATCGATATTCAGTGCATACGGTTGAGCATTGTATGCGGGATGATGCATGATGGGGCAGCTAGCCATGCCCCGGTGCATTTCTGGGACTGGATAGCCACTGCCTGTCCTGACTACTGTAGCATTCAGATGAAACCCCATGCCGCCAGAAACTAACAAGAAGTTGGATTGATTAATGTAGGACGCGGGAAATTTATTTCTCAACAACTACTTAATTTGAACTCTAGTGCCCGCCCGAATTTCCCGCTGTTCATCGAAATTAATGTGTTCCTCAGAAAATGAGTTCACTTCACTTTGCATTTTTTTTTCTCCTTGAGCAATCTCCATTTTCTTACAAGCACAACAACAACCAGCATTTTCTAAGAATTTTCATCTTTCGGGTGGACAAAGCATCACCAGGTAAGCGATCCCTCGCTCCTCATCTCTCATCTTCTATTTTTTTCTACTGATTTTCTATATATACGCTCTCTTTTGAGGCCATGTCAAATACAAGAGTGTTCTGTAGAAATTGTCTTCGATTATTTTCTTTTCTATTTGATTTGATTTAGTTCTTGGAGGACAGAGGAAACATAGGCACTGCTTCAATGAAGAAGAAACCGAATTAGATGACTCTTAGCTTTGGAAACACTTTGTTGGCTTTCCCTTCAAGTAGAGGAGCTTATGCACATTTTAGAAGACGCAAAGGAAGAGCAGAGTGTTGCTGAAGAGGAGATTGTGTGCATATGTGATGAAGAGTCTCGAGGAAGATATCTCGTCAATAAACAAACTTTTTTGACCTCCGACTATGTTGGGAAATGTAATTTCTCCCTCAAATGAGATGTAAAATATTAATTAAATTAGAAGTTTCTAGAGGTTCCAGCTGGACTAGAGATTAGGAATTAAGTAAAATTTGGTAAAGTTCTAGAAGTTTTTTTTTATGACAGTTAGGGTTGGATAAATTCTAGAAATTTAGGGCTAAGTAAATTCTAGAAACTTATTTTATGTCGGCCAAGGTAAAATAATATGTCAACCTATATTCTAGATTATTTTAAATGTATCTATAGTCCTCTATATAAGAGGCAGATGTAAACCATTTTTGGGCAAGCAATAAAATACAAATATTTGGAGCAGCAACTTGTGTTTTATTTGTGTGTGTGTTTATTCATGAATTGCTGAGTTCATGTTTGTTTTGATCTGTATCCATCCACCCCTATCAAAGTGGTATCAGAGCTATTTTGTAACAAACACAACGATATCTTTTATTTCTAGATAGCAAACTCGTGGAAATCTTCTGGAAAAAACTACGAATTGACCTTGTTTGATTGGACCTGCTCTTTCTTTGAACAAACTGTGGGCTTCTAAAAGCTCCTACTCTCCTTTGAAATCAACGATCTCCACTTTGATTAGCAACTCTCTTCTCCTGCAATCATTTTTTTTGCTTATGTAATCTTCAAATCTCCTCAACTCATTGGGATACAAAGGTAAAGGTTTAGGAAGGCATGATCAAGGGATGAGAGAGCCAATTAAGCCAATAATAAGGCCAAAGCATGAAGGAATTGGATATGTGATAGGTAAAAGAAATAATACAGGTGTAAGCAAATTTGTTAAAGAAATGGAATCATGTGTGCAATGTTGTCATTGTAACAGGAAAGGACATACGAAGGATAGATGTTGGGACTTACATCCCTGCAGTATTTGTGGTTTGAAGAGTCATTCTGAAAAGACATGTTGGAACAGGCAGTGCAAGAAAGATTCTATGTCATATTGTATGAAAATGGATTGTGGATGGGTTTACGGATCGAGTTGGCAGAAAATTACAGGTATGATCAAAAACTTGTTTAAGTATAAAAGTTTGCATGTGAATGTTGATGGCAATCAAGCAAGGTTTTCAAAAGGCGTAATTGATAATAAGTTTGAAGATGATAGCAATCATGGAAAGGCAAGAAATCAAAGAAGGTGGAAAGTTACAGATAGTGAGTTTGCAGAGAAGAAGGCTTCCAGTTTGAAGTTCTGAAAATTTGAAGTTTGAATGACTACCATAACAGTGGGATGAGAGTTGAAAAGAGTTGAGGAAAGAGATCTGTAGATCGTACAGATGGTTTGAAGTTTGAAGACTTGGACAAAGACAAAGGCATCATCAGGCATGAAGATATCAAGTAAAGAAAAGGATTTTCAAAGTCAGCAGTCAAGAGCAAGGAAATTTATGCAGTAGCATTTGAGGTCAAAATTAGGGGGGGGTGTTGGGAAATGTAATTTCTCCCTCAAATGAGATGTAAAATATTAATTAAATTAGAAGTTTCTAGAGGTTCCAGCTAGACTAGAGATTAGGAATTAAGTAAAATTTGGTAAAGTTCTAGAAGTTCTTTTTATGACGGTTAGGGTTGGATAAATTCTAGAAGTTTAGGGTTAGGTAAATTCTAGAAACTTATTTTATGTCGGCCAAGGTAAAATAATATGTCAGCCTATATTCTAGATTATTCTAAATGTATCTAAAGTCCTCTATATAAGAGGCAGATGTAAACCATTTTTGGGCAAGCAATAAAATACAAATATTTGGAGCAGCAACTCATGTTTTATTTGTGTGTGTGTTTATTCATGAATTGTTGAGTTCATGTTTGTTTTGATCTGAATCCATCCACCCCTATCAGACTAGACGCTTTGCACTAACCCTCGAACTCGTGATGTGGAAAGCTTTGCATAGGACCAGTATTTGTTCTTCGACAACTTTGTTGTGTCGATGATTAAGACTCAATGTTTTGACTGAAAGTCAAGGCTAGATTCGTAGAAGTTGCAATCTTCGCAATCCCACTGCTGCATATTCTTATGAATAACCATCAATCCAGTCTCTACAAAATTTGAAACAATCTTTACCCATCAGTCTAATCTCCAGTTGCTAGCAATAATCTATAGCTACGTTTATAACTCTTTTGGGCGAGTTCTCCACTAATGATCTACTTTAACAACAAAGTCAAACTTTGTGTTTGATTAGATTTGTTTGTGATTATGGTTGGAAAAAGTGTTGAGAATGATACCACGGTTCATTCAAATCACCATGAAACTATTCTCTTTTTCAATAACCGGTCTATAATAAATATAATATTATTAATCAGAATAAAATCTTTCTAATATACAATCTCAAGATGAGTAATTATTTTAAGATTTTAGATTTGGAGCATGTGATTACGTGGAATAATATTTTTTCATTAATTCTTAGTATGGAATCTTAAGATGACTAATTATTTTCATATTTTAGACTTGTGACATTTAATCATTTGGAATAAAATATTTCTTAGCATATAATCTTAAGATCAATAATTATTTTAAAATTTTAGAGTTGCAATATATAGTTATTTAGAATCATTTATTAAAATGAATGTGTAAACTAAATTATAAATAAAAAATATTATATAAAATTTAATCAATGCAAATGTAATTTTGTATTTGATTTATTAATACATAGAAAGATTAAAAGTAAGATGAATGATTTAGAGTTAGGAATTTGATTGCATGTTATATTGAATCATTTCCATTATGGGAAAGTGATACAAGCTAAAGTAATATGTATAGAGATTTGAGTCAAGCCTACAAATTTGAAGTTTAATGTATGGATCTTATATGTGTTAAAGGTTGATACTAACTTGTCTATTTGCCTCTTTTTTTTTCACTTATTTTAGCTATTTGGTTGTGTTTGGTAACACCTTTATGAAGTTTGCTAGATAAGGATTAATTCTCCTTTTGTCGAATTCCTACAAAATTGAATTTAATTAATTTTGATAGGAGTGAAAAATAAATTATGTAGAGAATGTCCTAGATGTTGGTGTAAGTAGGTGACGTAGTATGATGGTATAATGTTGATTCTGGTTGCTCATAAGATGGTTTGAAATGAATTAGGGTTGACACAAAATTATTAGAAGGAAGCATTGGGTCAACCAAAATTTAAATTTAAACTTTAGAAGTTCTAAATTCATTTTCATAAAGCACAAATTGATCTCATTCACTAAAAAAAAATGGATATATGAACCTACATGAGAAATGGATAAGTTGAGGATTGAAATCAATTAATAGGAATGAGTGTAGATGGAATCAAATAAGTTTTGGTTTATGTGTTAAATTTTAACAAAATCCATGCTACTTATTAGCTTTTATTATATAAAATGAATGAAGTCAGAGTGCCCAAAATTAGGGTGAAGCGCAATATATGTAATTTTCACAATTACAATTTTAATAGCAGTAATCTATTACAATATGCAGATTTCTTCTCCATCGTTTCTATCTATTTAAATACATTTGATAAATTTTCTTTTGTGTGTTTGAGATTATTTATAATGTAAAATCTCTAAGTTTCAAAATTTTTTGTAAGGAAAGTGTAAGATGGGTTTAAACAAAGGAATAATTTAGGATTTAAAAATATTCAAACATATTAATACCAACAATAACCTCTTTCATCTAAATATTTATGTTATTCATTATAAAATTTGCATGATCAAGACAAATACCTATAGCTAGTTGAGCATATAAATAGGTTCAGTTTGTCAAGAGTTTGAAGTCATTCTAGTTGACACATCCCTTTGTCATCTCCTTTTTTTTAAGCTAATCTCCAAAGTAAACATAGAATGTGTCCTCCAAGATAAATTCTAACATAAACTTACATATATGATTACACAAGTGTAGAAACCCAAACAAATATGTATAAACACAATATTCCTTAATGGTCATCTAGAATTTTTTTATTGTCAGAATGGCCAATAGTTAACATATATTTTGGTACTAAGTGATGATGGGATTTTATATATGTAAATCAAGGAGGAATAAAAGGAACATGAAGTATGTGAAGAAAAAGTAGACGAGAAAAAAAATTCCTAGAATTGATAAGAAGAGAAACCTCTCTTGGAATATTTGAAGCAAGAGTCAAATCACAAGTCAATAGTATTTAAAGAGAGTGGATATTTGTAATTGAGCCAAAGAGGAACTCACTAGTTATGTGAGCTACCAACTCAACAATAAAGAAATCAATATGTTTAATATCATTCTCATTGGTAATACATATATGGAAGCATTAGGATCCATAGGCTATTAAGAAGCAAACATGTCATATTAAGAAGACGAAGATGTTAGTGGTGCTAGTGGAACAAAAGGAGGTGGTGTGAGATTTTTCTTAGTTTGGTAGAAGGAAGGAATCAAGTAATGTTCAAGTTTTCACTAAATTTTTGATGGGGGTACCATGTCTATGTGGATGAATTGAGAATTTTTGGGAAGGATGGATTTAGTTTAGGCTATCTAAGGGGAGGAGGAATCTTGAAAGATAAAAATACAAGGAAATATATTATAATCATAGTGAAAAGTGGAGGCTCAAGAGGTTTGTCAAAGGGTGCCACATCAAGAGTGTCTAAGATAAAAGGTTAGGTATATGGGAGATGAAAAAAATAATTTATTTTAATTTTAATATGTTTCTTACTATGAGGTTTTTATTCAAGTGACAATTGAGAATTAGGTTGCTAGCTAACTAGAGGAGTTATAGAAGATATTAGGATAATTTTAGACTAAGAAGTTTCTTTAGATGGGGGTTTTGGATTAGGTTTGGATTAGTCTTGAACTTTAGATTTATATTTATCTTTAGGTTGTAGCTTAGGGATATGTTGGGTTAGGTTTGGGTTTCTATTTTTTGAGGGTTAGTGGAAAGGATAACATAAATATTAAAAGTTTGGGAGATGGAAGTATGAGTGAAGTAGGTGGGATACCATGAGAAGAGTGATGAGCACAAATGGTAGCCTTCTAGGTAATATAGCTCTAGTATGGGGTTGATAACATCCATTATTAGGATGGGAGGAATACAGAGAGTTTTAAGGAATTGGTCAATGAATAAGTGTCCTAAGTCAAAGATAATATGGTAAGGAGAATGACGAATGTTGATAATCATATTTTTATGAAATAACTTAGGGAACTAGTGAATGACAAAAGGAACAACATGCATCATATCAATCTAAATATAGCTAAATATAATATGATATCTATTAAAGGTTGGGATGATATGGAGCATAGTATCTAGGATTTTGGTTAGACCTAAATGGGCAAGATGATAAAATTGAGAGTGCCAATTAATGTTTCATTATAATTATATAATAACACCTTAGAGTGGATATAAGAATCCTATTACAAATGAGGACTATACAAATTTTCCTATGTGACAATATTGAAGATTTATGTAGGGTCCACCATAATGCTAGAGGAGGGCTTATAGAGAACATGCCACTCATTGTACAAGGGACCATGATAGCCATCATTGCGAATCTAATTAGAAGAAAAGGTGATGATATTGGAAGGGGGATTTCAATTTGGATCTTAAATTAGAAGGACCAATCTCAATAGTATTGATTATATTTTAAATAGGGAATACATTAGAGTGAGAAAGCTTAATTGATAGATGGTATGAATTTTCCACAATCCATGAATTTGTACATACAAGCTTTTGGATTAAACTATGTATTCTTTTAATCGACATTTTTTATCACACTCAGTGATCCATCATCAATGATGGATCACTGAGTGTGATCTAAAACATCGACTTAAAAACATACACAATTTAATCCAAAATCTTGCATACAACATAATTGATACAACACACTTAGTGGTAGAGATAAAGGTATGAGTAAACTCAGTGAATATAACATAAATTACACACATTTTTCTATGGAATGTTGCAAGAATACTAATAAGGTTCTAATAAAGCGACTTGAGTTTAGGTCATATATTTTTAGAAGATTAACATTGGTATTGAGAGGTTAGATATGAGGGAGTTGGACAATATTATTTGATATAAGCTACTATAACATAATTTGAAGTGGATTTAAAAATTTATTGAAGTGATGTAATTACACCAAGATCTCAAGGATATAGCCAACATCATGGAGGGAGGTGACACGACCATATTAAATTGGTATACTAAGGATTTAGGGTAAAAAATTAGAGCAAAGAAGTTATTATTCTTCTTATTGGAACTATATTTAGAAAGGTAAAAAGATGTGCTTGATGAGGTAGAGAGAGAAGCTAGGTTTGAAGAAAGAAGTGCCTCAAATTGACTCATTGTCTAATCAATGTACCTTATAGTATTGTAGTGGTGAGGGAATGATGAGTATTTTATTTAAAAAATCATATCACAAATTTTCTTGAAAATATTTTTAAATTAATATTCATTAATTGTTGGAGTTTAGAAAGGGACTAAATATCCAAGAAAGGAATGATATCACAAGATAAAGTTTGTCACTTTCTTATTAGAAAATTATTTGTAGTGGGAAAGGTTTGTGAAGCTAACTTACAAGCCATAATTAAACTAAAACATTCATGAAAAATGTTCTTGAGTTCATTGAAAGAATGAGTAGAGTTGTAATGAAGAGAGAAGAAACTTTCTAAGGCTTGCTCTTTGAAATATTATGGAATTTTTTTAGCCAACATACAATTTTAAAATAAATATTTGATGTATGTGGCTATGAAAGAAGAAATTTCTTAGGATCACCTTTTCCATTATAATTATTAAAGTCTAGGGCTAAGAACTATAGGGGAAATGATGAGACAAAATTTACAAGGATAAAGAAACATGTCTTAAGTTTGAGGTGATCAAAAAATGACCCAAAGAAGAGAGGAGCATACAATTCATTAATTTTTTAAGAATCCTATATAATGGACCAACTAGTTCACAATGGGATCAATAGAGGAAGTGGTAACCATTGATGTTGTCAAGGGATGATAAGTAGGTAAAATAGTATATGTTGAGGTTTAGTAGAGTAGGTGAATGGAAGGGGATAGAAGGGAGGAATATAAAGATAAAAAGGAAAGACATATTGGGTTATTAACTATGGTTTCAATAAGTATAAATTTTGATAGTGGTGGTTGGAACAAAGGATGTAGTAGAAATAGTAAAGTTATGAAAATGGGTACTATGGGATGTTAGACATAAAAATCTAAGTTTAAGATAAATAATAATGGGCATCAATGGTCTTGGACATTGGCTAGAGAGGGGCCTTAGCATGGATTATTTATTTTGATGGACTATAAGAAATCTAGCCACTAATGATGGATGGTCAAGAGATGACACCATTGGTAGAGATATTACTTCAGAGAAGAGAAAGATGGAATTTTATATATTTATCTTTGCTTAAGTGATAGAATCCACTTGGGACAAGGAAACTCCTCATAGTCAAAATTTTCATCAACAAATGTCACGCTATATGTTGGATGGGAGATTCAGTCTAGAGAAGGAGGCATGCTAAAAGAAGACGAACCATTATTGGTGGAAAAATCCATGGTGGAGTTCAAACTCACAAATGAAAAAGGGGGATAGAAGAATGGGATACCTATGTAGTGAAATTCATGAAGAAGATATATATATATTACACACACTGCATTGGTGGAAAATCTACTCACTGCCTTGTCTATGTTATTGCTTACTATTATGATTTGATAGATTTTTTCCAAGAATCCATAGTTTGTTGGAAAGCACCTAATTTAGGCTTTTATCCATAGCAGCAAGGGAGTGAGTATATTGATTAAATGTTTTGTTAGACGTGTATGGAAATTTTGGTAGCATAGAAAAGGCAATGAGCTATTTGAAAAAATGAATCAAGGAAATGTGGTCACATGGTGATGGAATGGAATTCCATCACCATGAGACCACATTTCTTTGAGGAATTTTTTAAAACTACTCACTGCCTTGTCTATGCTATTGCTTACTATTATGCTTTGAAAGATTTTTTCCAAGCATCCATAGTTTGTTGGAAAGCACCTATTTTAGGCTTTTAGCCATAGCAACAAGGAAGTGAGTAGATTAATATAATGCTTTGGTAGACATGTATGGAAAATGTGGTAGCATAGACAAGGCAGTGAGCTATTTGAAAAATGCCTCTAAGAAATGTGGTCTCATGGTGATGGAATGGAATTCCATCACCATGAGACCATATTTCTTCAAGGCATTTTTTCAAAATATTCATTGCCTTGTCTATGTTATTTCTTACTACTATTCTTTGATAGATTTTTTTCCAAGAATCCATAGTTTGTTGGAAATCACCTTTGTTTTAGGCTTTTAGCCATATCAGCAAGGAAGTGAACTATTTGATAAAATTCTTTGGCAAACATGTATGGAAAATGTGATAGCATAGAAAAGGCAGTGAGTTGTTTGAAAATTTTCCTCAAAGAAATGTGGTCTCATGGTGATGGACATCACCATGAGACCACATTTCTTTGAGGCATTTTTTCAAACAACTCATTGCCTTGTCTATGCTATTGCTTACTATTATTCTTTCATATATTTCTTCCAAGCATCCATAGCATAGACAAGGAAGTGAACTATTTGAAAAGATGCCTCAGTAAAAAGTGGTCTCATGGAATGCCATGATAAGCAAATGCAATTGGCAACTGCTCCTAGTTATTACTTATGCTATGTGAAGTAATTATATCAATGCTGCATATGTTGACTTTCTAAATAACTATATTGTAGTTGAAATTTTGTCATCTATCAACATCTAGTTATTAGTTATGGAATGTGAAGTAATGATTTGAGTTTGAAATATGTGCAACGCAATGTAATCAACAATATAAATATAAACTACACAAATCTATTAAGTACAATTAATTAATTAAACTCTTTATTCTATTACCTATGTGTAGGTTTTTCTAACTCCACTAGTAGTGGGAAGTGTTCCCATGAAATCTCCAATATTAGCCTATTCAACATCCAAAATAAAATATTAGAATACCATTCATATAACATTGATATTCACATGTAATAAATTTATAATTGTTTACTAGTTACATTCCTCAGTGATAGATGTAGTGGAGTAATAAACAGGTGTAGGGACAGTGTATCCAGTATCAACATTGTGACTTTGAAATTTTATTACAATCATAAAAATAAATTAGTTAATCTTGCATTTCAAAAATAAAATTTAATAAATTAAATTCAATGAACATGCTAACATTTACCTGAGTATCGATACCAAAAGCCTCATTCAAAATGTCAATTTGCCCTCGCCATCTTAGTAGTTGTAGGCGTATCTTGCATAGTAGCCTCCTAAGTGTTTGTGGGGTCATATAAACAAGTCACCTCACAAACCTGACATGAATGGGGTGGAATCCTCCCACTCGAATAATCCCTTGGATGGTGCTATACTATAGGACTGGTATGCTAGATGACACTCTGGGTCAAAGAGTTGATATACTACAAAGTGTCTACCTCAACACTATCCATCATGACGGAAGGGATAACGACATGCTCATGAGATGACCTAGTGAGAGCTAGTCTCACTTGCCACCAAGGATCTAGTCATGCACCAGGTCTATCTTGTGCTGACCCCCCACCTCTCCCTTGAAAGTCCCTCATATCAAAATAAATGGGGATTTTGTTGAGGATGAACTCATAGTAGAGTTTCCTCAAGAAATATTGTGGGAGTTCATAATTGTTGCATGGTGGGTAGTCAAAAACCATGTACCACCTATCCTAAAAATTGTTCCTAATCCCTTGGTGGTGGCACCAATGGATAGGAAACCTCTTGGCATTAAGGTCAAGATTTTTATTTGTGTGTGGGCTACTGAATAATGAGCACAAATGATATTTTGTAATTTTTCCATCATTTAATTCTTTATATGATAATTTATCTTCTTAAAAATTCCTAGCCACCTACCTCCTATCTGCCGAACCACTTAATTATTTGTTGATTGCATCTACATGTTTTAACATTTATTTAAGTTAACTTGCAAGTGTTCTTCTTTCCATGGTTGAACTTACTAGATTGTTCAACCTTGTGATTAACTATTGGATGTTGCTGATATGTGGTTGTCATTGATGTCAACACTATTGGAATTAATGTCTTTAAGGCTATATATGTCGAGGATATTGAGAAAATTGTAATAAAATAAGTTGCAGGTTGTCAGTGATACAATGAAGTTTAGTATGTTGCCTAACTCATTATATTGATGATTAGAGGTTGTGGATCAAAGGGTTTGTTGTCGAGTGTATGGGTATGTGCAGAATCATCATGGAAAAAATAGGCCCTTAAGTGGCAAAAAATTCAGAAAAATTAGAGTTAGGAAACTTGACCTAAAATTTTGAATAAGTTATCTATATTATTTCAAAAATGTGTAAGAATAGAATCTGTAGGAAATTGAATGTAGTTTCTAAACTACTAGGTATTTAAAAAAATAAAAAATCTATTTGGTGAAAATTTGAAATTTCAATGCAGTGGTACTTAAATTTCAAAGAAAAAATAAGAAGTAGGTGTTTGTCTTACCACCCTAACCACAATAAAATGATAATAATTTTTTATAAGATTTTAGCTATAAGTAGAGGACTCATGCCGATGTGATGCATATTTTTTTGTAATTTTTTTCCAAGTAAATAATTAATTGTGATTTTTATTACAACTTTTTAAAAAATATAAAAACTCGTATGTCTGACCACCTTAACTTGGTCAAACTTAATGAAATTAAAATTTTCTTTTTTTAATCCTATAGTATTTGAAGCATAGAATGTGACGCATGTTTCAGATTCAAAAAATGTGATACCGTTGAAGCTATAATTTTTTTTCAATCAACCTATCAATCAGGACTTTAATTGCAATTTGAATAGAAAATGAATAATAATTACTTATTAAATTCAAAGTAAACGATAATTTATATCGGTGGAAAGCTGAGAATTTCCTTTAAAAACCCTTTTCGTTTCATCAATTTTAGGTAAAAAAATAGTCGTCAGCCACATACCCATCATATTGCCACTTTTTGGCCCATCATGATCCTGCACATACCTGTATCTAGTTTATCCACGTTATGTTTCAGAGATCCACATGAAGATTTGATCGAGTTATGAGTATCTGTGTTCTGACGGTTATTATGTTGCTTCAGTTGGTGTTCCTGAAAGAAGATGATGTGATTCTAGTAAGTTGAGTTGTTGCGGATGCTTCTGTGGTGATTCATGATGCTCATGGATGTTTCTAGATCGTGCTCTATCAGTGTTGTTGATCCACATTGATTATTGTGCTCACGATTGATGATTTTATTTTGCGTGTTCATGTTTTTCATGATCATGGCCAACAAGGTGATTGTAACATGTTGTGGATCTTCGAGGCATAATTGTTTAAGGTCTTTCATGTTCGAGGATGTTATTTTGGGTCTTCACTATGTTGTGGCCAACATTGGATGGTTCACATTAATAATTGTTTATGGATTGAACCGATAGTTTGTACACATTTTATATTTTGTTGAAGCTGACATATAGTTAATGTAATTCCTAGTTGCGGATATATATGAGCGATTGTTTGTTTCATTTTAATGTATGAGATGTGCAAATAATATCCTAATCATTCAAAGGAAGAAGTAGAGTGTGAAGAAGAGTGAGCAGAGTGTGAAGAAGTGTTTATGTGCTTAACCGGAACTATAACCAGGGATTAGCAAATTATGCTATTTTTTCAGTTCAAAATCTTGCAAATGTAATCTGAATGTTTTTGTAAGACAATGTTTCTTCCTTTGGGTAGTAAGCCTTGTTGTATTTGAGTCTAGTGACCTCTAGGAAGTGCACCTAAATGCAAGTGCATTCCCCTTTTATTATTCTTTATACTTTTAACATGGTATAATTTTGTGGACTGACCTCTATCATAGTTTTTCCCCTAGAATAGGGTTTCCAAGTAAGAAAATCTTGGTGTTGTGTGTTTTTGATGTTGTGATGGTTTATGCTTTCATGTTTATTTATCATATCTGAAAATAAGTTGAATAAGTTTAATAGGCTTAATTTTTGGGACAACTGATTTAGCCCCCCTCAATTGTCTGCCCTTGTGTTTCCAACATTAACTCCTCAATCTATTTTTTATTGTTTTCAATTACCCCCATTAAACTTTTTTGAGTTCCAAGAGGATGTTGAGGAATTGGTGGAGGAGATTATTATTGTTGTTGTTGAGGATTTTGTTCATGTTTTTTTTGCTCTGGTTGTTGAGGATTTTTAGTATCATTATCATTTCCTACAAATTAAACAAATGAATATAAAAAACAACCTAAAACTACCAATTTAGCAACACATTCACAACAAAAAACAAACAAGCCTTACTTATTCAACCTCCCTATCAACGTGGCAGCATCTTGTTGACAAAATTACAACAAATTGATGAAGAAAATGAAAAATAACCTCCTTCCAAAATGTGAGCATGGAAAAGTAAGGTTTTTGTCCGTGAGCAACAAAAAACACAGTCACAAACAAATGATTTTGTTTTGCATTATAATGCGCTCGTGTTATACCGTGAGCGTATTAAAGGCTCAATGTGGTCGAGCCTTTAGCTCGGTCACACCAAGCCATAATGCGAGCATGTTATAATGCACTTGTATTATAGCCTATCAATTTTTTTTAAAAAAATTTGGCCACTTTTTGGCCCCCCATCTTTTTGCGCCCACCCTAATTTGCCCCTATTATTTCATAATTGAAGAACCTTTTTTAAAAATTTATTATATTTTTATTGTTGAGTTTATGATAGGTCCACAATGTATTGTAACTCACAATGGTAAGGAAGGAATGATGAAACCATAATGTATTGCAACTCACCACCCTTTAATGGCTACCTTGAAGGACTGAAGTCATACACATCTCTCAAGGATCTTGGATTTTTTCTTGACAAGTTTTCTTGAATTCTTTGGAGACCTACAAAAAGATATTAGACTTCACAAAATGATGATAACATAAACTCAAAAACACTTTGACATGATGCTTGGATCTTGAATTGCAATAATAATGCCCTAAAATGTTACTCTTGAATGATCACAAAATATATATACATCTTTGTGAAGATCTTCATTAAAGAGATAAATCCTAAATTAAGTGGAACTCCATTGAGTTGCATCGTGACCCTCCGAAAGGTGTAGCTTCAAGCTGAATTCTTGAGTTCTTCCTCCCATGAACTCTCGAATCACAAATTCTTGAATTATTCAACAACAATCCATATTGATCTCTCCAAACACATGGCTCCATCAAGTTATCTAATGACCCTCTAAAGGGTATAATTCTTGACCATAGTCTCATAAACTAGTTGGAAAACCATCCATATTAAGCTCTACACCAAATCTCTTACCTATCTTATGCCAGATCAAGAATATTTCACGAAGATTCCATGAAGATATTTAGTTCTAGATGAAATACTTATAGAATGTATAGAATAAAACTTGAAGATTTCACAAGTAGAACTGGTGAAAACATATATATATATATAGGTAAACGCTTATCGGAATTAGCTTGAGACACTAGTGCAGCAGGAATCTTAAAGAAAATTAAAATAAATTTCCTCTCCATAGGATTGAGTCTACACTCCAGACTTAAAGAAATGTGCACTAAATTTATCAACAGAGCAGTGTCACCTATTGCACAGTTCGGTATAGTCCTCCATATAAATGACTTTCTTGAATGACAATCCAAAAAACACTACGCTCAGTCAAGGACATGCTTGATTGCTACTCATACCTCCTTATGCCATCTTCTGTCATTTCCTTCAAATGCCCTTCTTCCCTCTCACACCAGGTTCTTTATGCCAGCATCTTGACATTTAACATACTACAAGATCACATATTAGCTCTGGTCTACCATATGAAAGCAAATGTAATTGAATAGTTTATTCATCATCATGCATGTGCATTTATACAAGAGAGTGGGAGTGATTGAACAATCAGTTGTAGAATAGTTTAACTACCTGCTCAAACACCCGACCATACAATGAAATATAACTAATTATGTTAACAATTTCTACAAGCTTTAATTAACTCGAGCCCTCAAGTCTAGGATTTGTACCTTTTGCGTAAGAGCAGTTAAGTTATTGGTATGATAATATGTAGAATGTTATAGTTCTAGAAGGTCCATAAGAATGAAATTTTATAACTTTATTCATTGGAATAATATTTTAAGTCCATGAGCTCATAGGAGAGATGATGCATAGAACTTCTTTCCTCATTTATCTCATTAGTCCTAACAAAATCAACGAGGATAGAGGATAATCACCTAAAAGTATGTATTTGATCATTTTGCATAGATTAAAGAGGAGTATTTTTAAATTTGAAACAATGATATTACATATATAGGAGCCAATTTCCCACCTTCTATGATCTTTATTTCCAATTTGGTAGCCAAATGGTATGATTTGGAGAAAGGCTAACCAACTCAAACTTGATCACAATTGAAATTTTAGAATCTAAATATTTTAGAAGTATAGAAATGTAAATCATAAATGCTTTGCCTCTTGTAGTTAAGATGCCTAAGAGTTGGTTTATTGGAGGCAACACTAATTTTTCCATTGAAAATTTACTATTATCGATACATTTTACTATTAATCATGTCTATATTAATGTGTCGATTGCATTTAAAATTATGGATTCTAAAGTTGAAATACGCAAAATATAAAATGATATTCTTTGCTGAAAAGATATTTCTTATTTATAGATCCTATTTATCTATTAGTAAAGATTATCAATCAAATCATCTTGCAAATAATTATAAAATTATGTTGAAGAATGAATTACTCTTCTACTTTCTTATAGTCTAAAGATAGAAACTATGTACTTTATGTCAAAAGAATTATGGTGCTTTCTTTTAATTAACCAGTAGGGTTTTTTTTTAAATTTATATACTGACAAATATAACACTAGATATGTACAAAACATACATGCACCTATTATTAAACTTGAAATGATAAGACTTAACACACTTAAGAACATTGGTCATATACTATATTCTCTAACAATAACCATTCAACTAGCACACATAATTTTTTAAAATAAATTTCATGTATATTCCCTTACCTCTTATCCTTGTTCATAATTCTTTGTGAATAATACATGAATTTCATTCACTTGACTCTAATGTCTTGCATTAATGTTTTCCCCAGATAGCTCACTATAATAGTTAATCTCAAAGTACTTTGTTGCCTCTATTACACACAAATAGAGCATAATTTGACCATGGGAGGGAGGAATGACTATGCAAGGTCACATATTATGTTTACTAATGCATGTATACTATGAGGACACATGTCAAATATGGGTGTTCTTGCTCACATTTCGATCATTAGTTTGTAATCTTCATTAAACTTAGTGCTATTCAATATAAAAAATAAGGACATACTCTACTTTACACAATCATTATTTTCATTAATAAAAAAGTCTCATTTTTTCATCAAAGTAATATCTATCATTTGCAATCCTATATTTTATAATGTATATAGGAGAAGCATAGCTTAATCTAATTGAATTTGTTGTACATGGGAAATATAATGACAATCCAATGGATTTACATGACAAACATCAAATCTTAAACACCTACTTTATCAAAGATATTATGTTTCTATAATCCACTACAAATGAATTATAATGCTTTAAAAAGAAAGAATCATAAATGATTTGGATATATTTAAATTCTTACCTACTTTATTCTAATTAGCTACTATGGTGAAGGTATAATAGGTGAACATCCATGGTTTGTTTGTAATTGAACTCTCAATTAGTTTGAAATATACAAACAAATGTATAAAATAATTCATAGAAGAAAAGTAGTGAATCCATTTAAATATTATGACACTTTAAATATATAATTTTAAAATCTTATATGTAAATCTACGCCAATGATTTCATTGAGAGTTTAATCTACATTTTCTTTAATAACATAAGCAATATTTTGAACAATTGATATTTATCTAGTGTAGGTCTAAAAGTGTTTGGAAATTATAGATTCCAAAATTAAAAAAAATGTATTTGATTTTTAAATACTTTATCAACATTGATGAAGTGACTTTTTAAAAAGAATATAGAATTACTATAACCTTGGTTAAGGGGAAATGATATAGCTTTGTCTCGGACCATTCTTTTATATTGAAGTATCCTTCCCTATTTATTCTATTTGGAAAGCTTGGTAGCATGTATGCCAATTGTTAGATTGGAAATAATCTTCTTTGGGACATGGTCCTACCTTTGCTTCTTCGTCAATTTGATGGAATAACCATATTCAATTCTATGTGAAATCTTTGACCACCGACTATTTTGGAGCAACTTATCATTTTTGAAGAAAGGATTTCAATAGTTTAGTGGTACATATGTGCATTCTCTTCATTGCAATTGTCTGATTTACCAAGGCATTAAAGTCTATTTTGGTCTAGATAATACTTTGAAGTAGCTTTTAGATACTATACAATCTTTGGTCCTAACTTAACAATTAAATTATCCTGTTCAACTCCATGCAATTTCTTTAGAGATTGGTAGCAACTCTCCTTTAGATATTTTTCATACTTCTCCTTAAAGCAAATCTTTCTCCTCCTTTTACCCAAGATAGATCTTTATTTCGTTACCTTAAGACAAATGCATGAAATAAATTGACACATAAAGGCTAGTAAGGAGGGGTAGGAATTAGGAGATTGATTCTAAAGCTTTGTATTGAGTGGCTCAAAAATAACTTTTGATCTTAAAATATAAATCTTGGAAATTTCTTAGAGCCATGAAAATAAGTGTAAATATATATGTGATAAATATATAAGTATGAATATCTAAAAAATAAAAAAAATGAAAAATACATAAATATATTTGAAATAAAATATTCATAAAAATTAAACTATAAACTTAAATTAACATAAAAATATATCACCTATAAATATAATTACTTTTTAAAAATAATTTAACTGTTACATTTGTTTAGATAATGTGTCCTCTCAACATTTAGAATTCTTTTCTATAAAAGATTATTACAAATATCTCTTAACAATTCATTACTTCCACAAGCTACCACTGTATGTTGATTGGAACTGTAATCGCTACATCATCGCATATTCATTGCTAATAAATCTACCATCTCAATGTTTACTAGGGGAGAGGACCCAGTAGTTGAGCATGTTTCAATAGTTGAGAATGTTTTTGTTAATATAATGCCCAATAGTTGTTTATATAATGTCAATAGTTGTTTATATAATGCCAATAGTTGTGACTTTACTACCCATAATTAAACAAAATGTATTCTTTTGATCTAAAAAGCAACCAATCATGTGATGCCACATCAGCGCTCAACTACTGGTGATGTGAATGCACAAGTATTGGTAAGGGGTTTAGACGGTGCCTTTTTGGACACCTTGACAAAAAGCATGCTGATGTGGCCCCGAAACTTTTGTTATAAGCAGGGGACTTGCCAAGTAAGCTGCTGTAAAAAAATTGGAGTGATTTGAAATTTCCAAGTAGGATTTTGAGGAACGCGAAGTTAGGTGCACAACTACTGGGTCCTCTCCCCTATCTTATCGTTTTATTTCAAGCATGGGAAAAACGTAAAATCATTGATGATTATATTTGAGCCACTTCATGCAAAATTCTAATATGATTTTTCCTTTTAGATGCGCCCAAAAGGTCACATGTTGTTTTGGAGGGTAATCTAAAAATAATGCATAACTAATCAATGGTGAGTTTGGTAAAACACAGAGAAAAGAAATATCAACCCAGCGATCAGGAAGAAAAATCAATAGGCACATCATTATTTATTTTTCTTGCACGATTCTTCTACCAACGGTGAAAACAGGAGGTATTTCAACTTGAGGGGAAGAACAAAATGAACTGAACTTGATGGAGTGTGGTGGTGTTAAGTAGCACACAAACCCGTTGTATGGCTTACAGCGCGGTAGTGGTCCTCAGGGATGAGGAGCGGGGGATCGTTTACCTGGTGCTGCTTTGTCCACCCGAAAGATGAAAATTCCTAGAAAATGCTGGTTGTTGTTGCGCTTGTAAGAAAATGGAGATCGCTCAGGGAGAAAACAAATGCAGAGTGAAGTGAACTCATTTTCTGAGGAACACATTAATTTCGATGAACAGCGAGAAATTTGGGCGGCCACTGGAGTTCAAATTAAGTAGTTGTTGAGAAATAAATTTCCCGCGTCCTACATTAATCAATCCAACTTCTTGTTAGTTTCTAGCGGCGTGGGGTTTCATCTGAATAATGTACGAGCGGTTTCTGGCGGCGTGGGGTTTCAATCCAACTTCTTGTTAGTTTCTGGTGGCGTGGGGTTTCGTTTCATTTCATTTCAATGCTACGGTAGTCAGGACAAACCGTTAGTAGCAGGTGTGACAGGCTACGGTCATCTGATACTGCCAAACGAAATAATGTACGAGGGATGCATAAGTCCATGGATGATGGATGGGTTCGGCATCCATGCCCCGGTGCATTCCTGGGGCTGGATAGTCGTTGCCCATCATCTCTATGCCTGGACAATTGGCGTACATGCCTACCAGAGCACTTGCATTGAGTGGAGCTTGGCTTCACACCTTCCAACGAAATTTGCTCGATGGTTTCAAAATCCTTTTTAATCAATGAATTTATTTTGGTGGGAGGAGAATTGGGGGTTGGAGAACTGTAACTTGTGAGTGAGGGGAGGAGGCGCGATTGAGTCTTTCCAATGCTTAAAGACATTAATCAGAATCCAAATTCATCAGAAAATCCCGGAGAAGTGAGAAATCAATTAGAAGGAGTAGGTTTGGTGCCTTATTGGTTCAACATGGTACAGGTAGCAGCTGTACCAAACACAATTCAAATGCAATCACTGTTTCTTCTTACTGGACCAAATGGTGGTGGCAAGTCAAGTGTACTTAGATCTATTTGTGCAATGACACTTCTTGGCATTTGTGGGTTAATAGTTCGTGCTGAGAAGGCTACAATACTACATTTTGATTCAATAATGCTACTTATGATGTCATATGACAGCCTTGCAGATGGGAAAAGCTAATTCCAGGTACTCTCTTACATTTTCTTGCTCTCTGACCATACTTTGAACTTCTTTCCTTGCATCAAGACAATCTATTCTTAATAATACCTTTTTGAGTCCACGAAAAATTAAGACAATCTATTATGGAATAATTCCTTATTTTAGTCTACCAATGTTTGGGGAGTAAGTTATATAGTTATTGGGGAGTAAGCCCCTCCATCCCTAATGCTTTGATGGATTCCCATATCCTGTTAATGATTATCGATTACACCGTGTACTATCTCCATATAACCGGTCTTATCAAATGTGAAAAAAGCTTCTTGTGAGTTCATTTGTATACCAGAAGAGTTCTCTTCATTTGGGAGTACAGCCAGAGAATGAATTTGTCAATGTATAGCATAAAGTTTTCACTCCATAGAAAAATATCTGGAATTGATTTGATATGCTTCCTCCTCAATTAATAAGGAAAATCCCCTCTAGTGAATCCAAGCTGTCAGTGTGAACAACCACTAGTTTCCTTCATCAGCCTAGTTGGAAGAATTAATGAAGACAACAAATATGATCTTAAATACTGAGGAATTTAGTTTTGTGTGCAGCTATTTAATGTTAAAAAGGCATTAAAGTTATTTCTTTTATTTTACCTTTATTTATATCAATTTATTTGGATATTAAATAAATTTGAGATTGTGAATTGAATAGCTAATAATAGACATTTTTTTCTTTTTTCATCTCAAATAATTATAGTATTTTGTTAAAATGGATTAAAAGTTTAGTAAATAATTTTATTGGAAGTTTCCAAATTACTCAAGATTTTTTTTTTTTAAATTACTAAATTAGAAACCTTAAATCTTGTCTAAGTTTTAAATCAATAAATCAAATATATTGATTTTGATTACTTATTTATTTATTTCCCCTCATAAAATTTTGGATTAGTGGTTTCAATAAAGAATTTCCTTTAAAATTATTAGCTTCAAAATTCTTTCTTTTATTTTCTTTATTTTTACATTTCTTCACAAAACTGGACTAATAAATTTATAATTATTGAGAGATTAAAATAAAATATCTTAATTAGATTTACATGTGATGATTGACTTGAAATTTGTTTATAATTGCAAGTAAATTATTAGTGGTTATTTTCAAACTTAGTGTTGTTTTTTTTCAAAAAGCATTAATTTTTATTTTAAAATCATGCATAGTTGGTAAGAGCGAATAGATTTAATTATACTTAGTTAATATTGTCTTAATTCATTTATTTTACAAAGGTGTGTTAGAAAATATTTAGTTGCTCGGTTTAAATATATCTTCAAAAGAAAAATTATGTTAAGATCATTTAATAAAATTTGTGATCAAGTAAAAAGAATGTTAGTGTTAAACTATTTTTGCAACAAATAATAAGTGTTAGTTTAGAATGTATTCCCAAATTAATTTATAAGGTAAATATTATTAAAGTTATACTTTTTACAACATGGTTAACATTAGTTTATCTTATTGCATAGTAAATAGTAGTAATTAATTCTTTTATAATCAATTTTCAAGTTAAAAAGTATTAGCTTATTTCCCAAAAGTAAATGAAGGGAGTGATTAGTCACTTGAAATTGACTTTTTTTTATTATTATTATATTTATAATGATTAACACCTCTAATCAGGGTGATCCCACAATAGTGGTTTACATTTTTTATCCAAACTGGACACATAAATTATTATTTTTAACTAAATATTCAACATTTAAAAAAAGTGATGCACACTATATAATGCATAACTTTTTTTCCATGAAAGATAAAATTCTAATTCTTTTGAATTTGGATTTGTAACTCTAATATCTAGTGCTTCCACTTAGTTAGATAGTTTTTTATTGAATATTTTTTTCTTTAATCAAGTTTCAAAGTCATACCAATTACAATTCAAACATAGCGCAACCCTATAATGCGTAACTTTTTTTGTATATATCAAAATTTATTTATTTTTTGTTGGATCAAGGACTTCAATATCTAGTGCACTCATATTTCTCAAAAAAAAAATTATAATCTGTTATTTTTTCATATGTGCAGACAAAGACCTTCATTTTCAATGAAAAACCTATGTTTAATAAAACTAAAAAAAAATACATAATAAAACCAAAACATATTAAAATTATATTCGTTAGATAGCTCGTTCCGAGGACTACCTGATTCTAGTTGGGTTTGTGAAAACTCCTCCATTTTCATCCTCAACCTAAGTTTCAAAGCATAAAAATTTAGGTTTTCAAAGTGCTTGAGGGGGAGAATGAGGGCGAAGGGGGGTTCGGTCAAACCCATATGGGTTTGGTCGAACCCCTAGGGGTTCGATCGAACCTAGGTTTGGTCGAACCCAGGTTCAGCCGAACCCCCTTCCCAAAAGGGGTTTTCAAATTTTTCTGTCTATGCATGCATTAATTTGGTTCGCTCGAACCTTGGTTCGACTGAACGCTTTTTTGGTTCATTCGAACCGAGTTTGTTTGAACCCCCAAAATAATTTTTTTTGCTATGGGCTCATTTTTTGTGAGTTTTCCTTCCTCCATCAAATTGTAAACCACTATTGTGGCTTCACCCATCTTATAGACCATATTCTTAGATGGTTGTTAAATTACTATATTTTCATATAGGAATTGAGTTTTCCTATCTTGTGACTACCTATTATGGTCACCTTAATTATGTTTAGCATCTTGCTATAGCTTGTCATAGTGCTTGTGTAAGCATGCGTGTTTATCTATATATCCATATATCACTAGTATACCCTTAATAGGTCTATGTTCCCCAACTTCACCTAAGTGGGTGGCAATCGTTTGTGAAACTCTCTAGGGTAATGGGTCCTAGAAAGGGTTGCATACCCACTTTTATAGTATATATTCTTGTTGGTTCATACGAAGCTTTTGAGTAGAGGATTGAGTTTAGCTTATACTAGAGTTGTCTTATGATTGCGATTGAGGTTGAGTCATCCTTTTAAAATAAGTGGAAATACCCTATATGGATGAGTCAATGAGTTGGAGTGACTCAAGTTGGCGAACTACGATGCCTCTATGAAATATATACTTAGGCAAGGCCATTGAGCGATGAGCCCCTGAGGCATTAGGTTAGGCCCCTAGGACTGTTCTTTTGAGTCTTGTATGTGACTTGTTATTTTCTCCCAAAATTGTAATCTACCATTGATTTATATAGCTTGTCTTGGTAATCATGTGCTAACTACCTTTGATCTTATGTGTGTGCCAAGTCATGTAGACCTTGCAGATATAGGTATTGAGAGTGAGGAATTTTTGGACACGATGGAATGTAAGACCTATATGTTAAACCGACCCAAAGTAGGTAGACTCTATCACTAAAAGTAGTGAATCATTTTTATCTTTTAACTAGTATGATCAATGACTATAATTGTAAGTGGTGAATTGAATTGTTTTTGTCTTTTAAATAAATAAAAGAAAAAGTTTTTTTTTGCAAAATTAGTAAAGTTTTTGTTGATTGTTAGGTTGTTTAGTGTACATAAAATGTGGGCATGACACATACTTCTAGGTCCCCCTAGGTGCACCACAAACAATAATAAATTAAACATTATGCAAGGTGTACAACACCTAATTCCTTACAAGAGGACACTTCTCTTTGGGGAGAGGAGATGATTTTTGTATTATGGGATCCTTCTTAGTCAGCTAGCTTAGTGTCCCTTTGTTCAGTTTCAAATCCTATCTCCCCTCCTCCATGGACCTATTCTTATTGAGCTTATTTTTCCTATTCCACCTCTTGCTCTACATGTTCTTTAGCTATGGTTTCCTCAATAGGAACTTCTCTTTGAATCTTGCCTTCCTCTAGCACTACCTCTTTTGTTATTGTTTTATTGGGTGCTTCTTCCTCTCAAACCAATGGTTCATCTTCTTGAGAAGGAAGAGGGGGAAGTTCATGTGGATGAGAAGGTGGAACTTGAGGTGGAGGAGGTGACAATGTATCCAGAGGGGGAGAGGGTGGATGATATGGAGGAGGAGATAGAGGAGGAGATGGAAGAGGATCGCATGGTGACATTGGAGAAGGAGGAAGTGATGGTAGAGGGGATTCATGTGGAGGGGAGGAAGAGTAAGTTGTTAGGCCTCTCTCATATCAACTCTTTCTTGGATAGTTGCTCTGGTCCTTTTTCTTCTAACCAAAGTTTCTTATTCCTCTATATTCTACATGTTGGCACATGAATATACTCCCATCTTAGGGTGAAGCGACGATAGTGGTTTAAAAATTGATGGAGAAAGGAAAATTGAGAAAAAATGACCCCATGGCAATTTTTTTGATTTTGGGGGTTTGTACAAACTTGAAGGTTCACACAAACCAAAAATGGGTTCGCTCGAACTAGGGTTCGAGCAAACCCATTCAATGCTTTTGCTGCCCACAAAGAAATCAAAATACATGTAATCAAGGTGGTTCACTCAAACCCCTAGGGGTTCATTCGAACCCCCCTAAACCCTGATTCTCTCCCTCAAACACAAAAAAACCTATTTTTTTACACTTCAAAGGTTGGTTTGAGGATGAAAATGGAGGATTCTTCAGAAAACCAACTATAATTAGGTAGTCCTCGAAATGAGCTATCCAACGAATATAATTTTAATATGTTTTGGTTTCATTATGTATTTGTTTTTTAGTTTTATTAAATAGATTTTTCATCGAAAATGAAGGTCTTTGTTCTATACATGTGAAAAAATAGCAGATTATCAAAAAAAAACTTGAAAAATATGAGTACACCAGATATTGAAGTCCTTGATCCAACAAAAAAAATAGTTGAATTTTGATATATACAAAAAATGTTACGCATTATATGGTCGTGCTATGTCCGAATTGTAATTGGTTTGATTTCAAAACATGATTAAAGAAAAAATATTCAATAAAAAGCTATATAACCAAGTGGAGAGTTACAAATCTAAATTCAAAAGAATTAGATTTTTATCCTTCATGGAAAAAAAGTTATGCGTTATATGGTGTGCGCCACTTTTTAAAATGTTGTTTTATGAAAAAAGCTAGTTTTCATGGGAGATGGAAAAAGAAGTGCAATCTGATTCCAAAATTTTTGAAAAAGATATTTTTAGAATCTACAGAAAAAATGTGATGAGACTCTAGTTTGCATCATCTTCAAATTCCTCACGGTTTAGCCGCTATAGGTGCCCGAATGTGAAGATTTAGTTAAAAATAATAATTTCAGTGTCCAGTTTGGCCAAAAATTGTAAACCACTAATGTGGGATCACCCCTTAATGGGGAAGCTACATCCAGACTTATGCTTACTAGATATTAATTTGTGTATCTCAATAACTTTTTTTCAAACTTCTAGTAGTATCAATTTGTTGGAGGGGTAACTTGGTAGCTTATATGGAGATTGGTGAAATCCAGCCACTCTGACATATGTAAATTTTTTAAAGTGAATATACCATTTCCCCTAGCTTTTAAGCTCTATCATGGCTTCATTAGAGATTCTCCTAGAGAAAAATCCCTTGAACCCTCTGATTACTGCATACAAATTTATACTTGACAATGTAGAAATTGGTATAAATATCCTCCAACTTCAACTGAGGATAGTGCTAAAAAATTATTACCTCCCCAAGTTGGAAGGAACCCACTTTGTTTAATCTAAGGAAGGTGGCTTGAACAACCAATAAGTACACCAAATATGATGTCATATAGAACTTGGTGGTTTGTAGGACTATCTTCAATTATTCATGTATGTTATCACTGATTATTGTGGCCCAATCAATCTTCTTGAATTTCCTATCATTAATTATCAGGAAAAGGTTAACTGTCCAAGGGTAGAAATCCCTAGCATGAGGCTACCCAAACACTCTACTCAGTAACACAATCAAGTCCTTGATATCCTCCCAAAATTCACTCATGTGTTGGACGTTGGCCATCTTAAGGGTCATCTTTCTAGGGTTGAGAAGCATCTAACTGATGATTAGATTAAGACTACTTGCCTCATTGTTCTCAAAGTACTCTATTGCTTTCTTCATATCCATAGCCTCGTATTGGGGAGAGACAAGGATCCTAAAGACTCTTTCAATCATGTCTATACTAACATCCAACACCACATCTCCTACTAATCCCATTATCCTTCTATGTTTGTGATCATAGTATTGAGCACATGTTAGCACCAACTCTAGAGATTACATAGTTACAGGGAAGGTTGTTGCCTCTACTAGTCCAAAATTGGCCAATATTGTGGTTGCACATGTTCTATCTTCTTCATCATATATCCTTCTCTTAAACTCATCAATGTCCACATGACCAAGGTCAATGTCACCAATATTTTTATATGGAGAGAACATCTTTGATGGTGGGTGGTATCCTTTGTATTGGTACTTCATTTCAAATCATCCTTTAGTGGCATATATCCTACATATATAAACACCATGTGCTTAAATAATCCATAGTAGATACCCTGAAGGAGACAACATATCTTTAAACTAAGTTATATGAAATAATAAATAACTTAGGGTATGGAGCAACAACTTGTTCAAAGAGTGTTTAAGGAAAAATAGGACTTTTTAGGGATCGAGCCTGGATCCTACCCTTTATAGCTTACCAAAGGGATAAAACATCCTTATTGGAGGAATTCCTATCTTTTCTTGTGATATATTAGGAGTCGAGAATCGGGAATATCATCTACCTCTTTCTCGTAACAATGTAATCTTTAAGAGGAACTACCAACTATGAACACTTAAAAACAAGTTAAAACACTATTGAGAGTTGAGATTTGGGTGTTTTTTCTACCTTTTATTTGTAACAATTTCATAAGTTTGGAGGGAAGCCCCGATTAGTGATATCAGAAAAGTCGTTCAATTCTTTCAGGGATCAAGGATCGGGCATGTTAACATTTATTCGTGAGTTCAATATTTGGAAAGGGCTATTCCTAATGTCTAATGTCCAAATTTATTTCTCTTACTTTAGGATTATACCTTGGACATTTCACTTAAGACCTCATCAAAACATGCTTTGAAATAAACAACATACTCAACTCATTCTGATAAAGGTTTTTCCCTTAAGGAATCAAGGGTCGAGGATCGGGCATGTCAGTTAACTTCTACCTAAATAAGAAGTTAATCAAAAAGGATATGTCTGATGAGTGACCTTTGAGAAAACTTTCAAAAATCATAGGCTTCTTCTCTAAGGCTTAGAGATCAAGTTTTAGGAACCATAAGTAAAACACAAATAGAACAACCAAAACCTCATACTTGAAAAAATTCTCCTTAAAAAAATGCTAAGGCAAAAACACTTAGTAAGGTCAGGGCCCAATGCCTGATTGGATGATGTCATAAACTTCCTCGATTAGCATGTCAAGACAAACATCGATTTGACAACATGAGAAAAGTAAAAATGAAACAAAAATGAGGAAAAATGAAAAAATCCAAAAAATAAATGGAAAAATGGAAAAATGAAAAGAGAGTGGCAAAAAAAAACATCAATTCAATCCTAAAACATACACAAATGGACCACATGTTAGCTCTCAAAAACGCAAGTAAGAATACTTCAATAGGTTGCCAATCTCTTGGTACATTTTAGGGTAACAAAAAAAGCCAAATAGTTTAAGCTTTCTAGTCTTCAGGTTCTACTTAACCTAGACGGGTGTACCTATATGAATTGGGTAGACTTGACTTTTGATCTTCTCTCTTACAGTGATTTGTCCACGATGGCAAATGGAAATGGACAAATAAAACTAAATTTGGTATAAATTGTATACAAAATTAAAACTAAAACGTAATATGTTCAGTTAATAGATGTAAAGAAAATGAATGAATCTAAATGGTGAAATGTAGAGACTAGTGCCTTATTGGGTATGCAGAGTCAAATGAAATAGAAATGGGAAACATCTTTCTGGAAAACACTCAAATTGTTGGCATATGTTTTGTTTATAACTTGTATAAACATGCAAGACTGTGATTGCTAAGCTCTGCTTAATAATCCAGATGAATTTCCCTGATTACTATGATCAACCAAAAGGATTTAGTATTTTCTTGAAAGAACCAATCAATTAACCACATAGATACAACAAATGTGCACTGACAAATTGAATATAAACTTGTTATACCAATTTAAACAACCAGAAAGCATCAATCTTGGAGACAACTTGGTAATACTTTCGATAAGCACAACAGAAAATTGACACCAAAAATAAGTAGCCTCATCAACTGATTTTCATTGATATCTCCATTTTGAAATCATACATCATAGTCTTTGTTCTGAGAATTTTATTCTACTGGATCCATTTCTAATCTACCTACTGTCTAATCTGATTATATCATTATATGTTCATTTACAATCATAAATGAACATTTATACATTTGCATCTGAAAAGACACATCGCTTCACATTCCATGTCAGCCAATAGTATTCGGGTTTCATTTAACATGCACCAAACACACGCTGAGACATCCTGTAGTCACACCAAAGGCCAATGTCTTGCCGACAGTCATCCTGCATCCTTTGTGTTTTGCTGTGACCTCTGTTGTCAGGGAGAAATCCCACAGATGATACTTCTTCTTACCGAGATGTGCTCTTTAGTGTATTTTCTAGTCGCTAAGACAATTCTGAGTCGGGAAGAGGTTTCATAGAACACCCTGTGTCTTACCGAGATGCACCCCATGGTAATTTTTTGGTTGCTGAAACATAACCACCTTTTCGTCGATGAAACCATATCTTGACGTGACCCTCAAGTTTCTCACTGATGAAATAAATTTCATCGGCAAGACTATGAATCTTCAAAAAGACTCATACCGATGCCAAATGTCTCGCCGAACCCGTTCCTCCAGATTACTCTATTCGGTGAGACTCTCCCCGAAGTATTCTATCAGCGTGACTTATAGGTTGGCAACACTACATGACTTCCTCCCAATAGTTCTTTGATATAATCCCTCTGTTGTGTCGGCAAGACCAAACACCATCGGTAAGACTTTACTCTAATGCACTTTAGTCTTACCGATATGCATATCCTCATCAGTGTGACATATGGGTCATTGTGACAATATCATTCTCACACCGATGCAACAAAATGTCAGCATGACAAAACGGGTTGGCAAGACTGTATAACCTTACCCCAACAACCTTTGATAAGATTCCATGCGCATGTCAGTGAGACCAGAGCTACTCACCGAGACCTCACTCCGAATACCCTTTGTTTGGCCGAAGTGCTTGGTCGTTCCACGCTAGTCGGTGAGACACAAAGAATTTTCTATGACTTCACTCCGACGATGAATCTCCTGCCGATGTGTTCTTTCTCGTGCACTGGTCAGTGAGACACAACCCATTCGGTGAGACCTCACCCCGGTGAAATCATTCTTGCCGATATGAAACTTCCTCTATCGTCGAGATAATGACTAGTGTCCTGTTGAAAGACACCTGCAGATGAATTCCAATCGGTGTGACATTCAGGTGAGGTCTTGCCAATAATCTACAATAAATGTATATTAGCAGAAAATGAAATATGGATCAGGGAGACCTTGATTTCTTCATGCCGATAGGAAATATAATATGGAATATTCAGACCTAGGTGGACCCATGGGATCTCATGGCTAGATATGGGAAAAATTTTATTAAGAGAGGACCTTGTGCTTATGATGAAAACTCGTTTGGAAGCTCAAGGGTATGAAAAACTTGTGAAATTATTCAGAATTTCATAGTTCTAACACCACACATGCACAAACTAAGAAAAAACCAAGAAACCAATGAAAACCCAAGAGAGAGATCACAATCCAACCTGGTAAAAAAAGTGTGGGGAGAAGGGAAAAAATAGGCAAGTACCACACCATTCACACATAGCATGAACACACAAGCACTAACAATAAAATAATGAACAAATTTTGAGTAGCAATAATGGTGAAAAGAAGCGCACACGAGTGTTTCTTCACAAGATTATGAGTAGTTTTAGAGCTTAAAAACCTTTGAAATGCACAAGGTAATTGATAAAATGATCACTCATAAACCTATAACCCATTCAAAGACCCCAAAAAATTTCATTAACTTCCCATTTAAATGCACTGTTAGCTAAATAAATTTGCTTGATAGATGTGACCAATGCAACAGTTGAGGTAAGTATCTGGATCACTTTTGGTCCATGGAGCTATCATTGGGTTGAGTTGATGTTGTGAATGTAGATGGTGCTTTGGGTAAGGTTATTTCAATTTTTTTGAAGGCAGGAAGCCTTGCTCCCGGGGTTGGTGTTAATGGTGGAGGTCGAGTTGACATTGGGAGGGTGTCAGACGATTATCTTTTGGATGGGATAACTTGTGGGTCCTCTCCGTTGGATAAATCAAAAGTTCTTCCTCTGTCTAGTGGTCTAGGTCTTGATGGTACTTCTTTGGTCAAGGTGGGGTCTCTTTATGTAGCTCCTAAGGCTTCTATGGACTCTAGAGTTTTCAGAAAGTTGTTGCTTCATTGGAGGAAAATACTTGGTCAAAGTTGTTTGGTGTGAAGCTTAAGGAGAAGAGTTCCTCACCTCTAGTAGACTTATTTGCAGATTTGTCTGCTAGTGAATATTTTGTCTCTTTATTGGATTGTATTATTGATAATGGTATTCTGTCAATGGAGCAATCATTGGTTGGTATGTTTTTTGGGCCCCATCCCAATATTGACTTGGTTCACAACTTGTATAAGAATCGGTGACACCTGAAAGGTCAGGTTGAGGTGGAGGCCCTTGCAAAGGGCTTCTTCTCATTTTCATTCTCTTGTGAAGAAGATATGTTGAAGGTCTTGGTGGGGGGGCCTTGGCTCATTGGTCATTCTACTTTGGTGTTGAATAAATGGGAGGTAGGCTTCTCTTTGAGTTCTTGTTCTTTTGATTTGGCTCTTGTGTGGGTTCACTTGCCAGGGCTTCCGCTTGAATTTTGGGATGAGAAAGTCTTCAAAGGTATTGCATCTACCCTTGGATGCTTGTTATCTATTGATAATATGATTACTTCATAGCACTGGCTTGTCTATCCTCGATTGTGTGTTATTTTGGATTAGGCTATGGATCTTCCATCTTCGATGAAGATTAATTCTAAGTTGGGAGTATGGGAGCAAGTGATTGAGTTTGAGTCTATCCCTTTTTCCTATTTTCATTGCAAGAAGGTGGGTCATTGGGCGAAGAAGTTTCCTTTGAAGCCTAAGGTTCCCTCCCAAAAGGTTTTGGCCCCTTCCTAGAAGGAAACAACTCCTATGCCAACATTTATGCTTGCCAAAGTGTGGAAGGAGATTGGGAAACACCTTGATTCAGGGGAAGTGTCGAGTTCAGTTGAGCCCTTGGTGGATGTTGTGAATGAAGGTCATCCTTTGGGTGTGTCTATTTTGGTTGCCGAAGTGGAAGCTAGTGTTATTTGTGAGGCTCTTATTAAGAGTGCTCTTGGATCTTCTGTGGAATCTATTGGAATCAACCTCATTGAGAAATTTTTATCTAAGGAGGGTGAGGTGAAGGCCTCACTTAACAAGGAGCTTGTTTTGGAACTGACAGAGGAGGCTAGTGGTAAGTATTTGACTCTTATTGTTGTTGATTCAGAGAAGGTTACTCCTCTGAAGATGCTCTTAGATGATTTGTTGTTAGCATCCAAGGAGGATTTGTTGGGTTCCCTAGTGGAGGAACCAGTTGTGGTCTCAGAGGCTATGTCTTTGGGGGAATCATTGGTGGAGATTGTTATGTCGAAGAATTTGGTGCTCACCTCTTTTGTCAATGTTTGTAACTCTTGTGATTCTCAGGGGGGGGAGACTAGGGTTCCTGTTTTCTTTGCTTCTAAATCTCGTAATAATAAGAAAAATACTCCTTCAGTGGTGGGAATGGCTATGAGGAACCGGTTGAAGTTGGATTGTGTTTCGGAGCTGAGGGGTAGAGGAAGGCCTTCTTTGCAAAAAATCCAAGAGAGGGAGAGTAAATGTGATATTGTTGATGGAGCATAGGCTACTTTACTTGAGATGGGCCTTAGGAGCCCCTTGCAAAATCTTCTATGAAGATCCTTTTGTGGAACATTTGAGAATTAAATAATACTCATAAATAGGATCTTCTTGCAAATCTTGTCAGAGATCACCATCCTGATATCATTTTGATTTAGGAGACTAAGATGGGTATTGAGAAGGTTGAAAAAATTAAGAATAGACTTTTTAAGGATTGTGGTTGTTAGGAATTTGATTTTGATGGTGTCTCTAGTGGGGTGGCTACTTTTTGGAATCCTAAGGTTGTTTCGGGCTCTGCTTTTTTTTTCTTTTGATAATCATGTGGCTACTTCCTTTTCTTGTCCCAGGGATAAGTTCTCCTGAGTGATTTCTAATATATATGCTCCTAATTCGAAATGCACTCGAAAGAATTTTTAGGGGAGTCTGAATACCTTTAAATCTCAATTCTCTTTTTAGAATTGGTTGGTGATGGGGGATTTTAATACCCCGCTTAATGATTCTGATAAGTTTGGGGGCTCCCAGGTTGGGGATGATAGCCACTTTGATCTTATGAACTTCATTAATGATAATTTGTTGTTAGATTTGGATTTGGGTCGTGCATCCTATACTTGGTCCAATAGGCATGTTAGGGATACTTGCATTCAAGTTAAGTTGGATTGGGCCTTAATCTCTCCTGATTGGTTACAATTTTTTGTTTGTTCTCTCTCTGCCCTAACTAGGCTCAGCTCAAATCATTTTCCCATATCCTTGAATGTTGAGCTTATGGGTCATAAAATGTCCTTTCTATTTAGATTTGAAAAAAGTTGGACTAGCCACCTGGAGTTACTTTCCAAAAATTTTTGGGTGGTGGAATATTAATGTTGATGACACAACCATGTATAAAGTTTCTAACAAGTTTACTTCTTTAAGGAGAAACCAAAGCTTAAAGCTAAACTAGACACCTTGCAACAAGGAATGCAGGCCTCTGGGAATGATTTGTTGCTTCTTCAAGAGGAAAGTTTCCTTCTATCTATTTTGCATAACATTGTGGCTAAGGATGAGGAGTTTTGGAAGCATAGATCTAGAGCTATCTAGCTTCGGAGTGGGGATAAAAACACTCGTTTCTTCCATCTTACGATTTTGAAGCATAGATCCTCTAATAGGATATTTAAAATTGTTGTGAATAATATCTCTCTTGAAGAGGATGATGATATTAGATTTGTAGCTCGGTCATTCTTTGAGGATCTTCTTTTGAAGGATTGTCCTCTTGATCCTAATATCCAGTAGGGTTTTCTTAATGTAATTCCTAATTTGGTGTCGAAGGAGGAAAACAGGGGATTGTCTGGTATTTCGTCTGATGGGGAAATTAAAAAGTTTGTGTTCTCTTTTGAAGGAATAAATCTCTTAGGCTGGATGGTTTTCCGATGTTATTCTTCCAGTCTTATTGGGATATTATTGCCAAGGATGTTATCAATGCCACTGAAGATTTCTTCGGTAGTAGGCAACTTCTTAAGGAATCAAATTCGACATTTATTATGTTAATTCCTAAAAAGCCTGGGGTTGGCAATTTTGGTGATTTCAGGCCCATTAGTTTATGTAACTCTATCTATAAGATTTTTTCTAAAGTTATTGTTTTTAGGCTGCAAAGTGTCCTTCCTAGGATTATTTCACATCAACAAAATGGTTTTGTTTCAGGTAGGTAGATTTTGGATTCGGTGCTCATGATGCATGAGACTATTCACTCTTTCAAGGTTAACAAGAAACCTACGCTTATTTTGAAGCTGGATTTGGTGAAAGCCTATGATCGTGTGAACTAGCAATTCCTTTGCAATATCCTAAATGTGTTTTGCTTCATGGACCAGGTTTTGCAAATGGTTGGGAAATTAATTTCTTCGTCATCATTCTCGATGTTGGTGAATGGGTCACCTTCTACCTTTTTCAGAAGAACTCATGGGTTGTGGCAAGGGGATCCTATCTCCCCTTTTCTTTTTATCATTATGGAGTCTTTGGGAAGATTTCTTCTTCATGCAATTTCTAATGGGGCCTTCAAAGGCCTTTATCCTTCTTCACGTCAGCTTTGTTGGTCACATCAACAATTTGTTGATGACATCGTTATTCTTGTTGAGGCTTTGATTGTTGTGGCTAAATCTATCCATCTTATTCTTTAGTAGTATGAGGCGACTTCTGGTCAGAAGGTGAGTTTTCCTAAGAGCACTATTTTCTTTCTTAATACTCCAGAATGTCGTCAGTTGAGGATTGCTAGTATTTTGGAATGTGGCATTGGGGAGCTTCCCTCAATTCTGGATACCTTTTGGAATGGCATCATTGATAAGTTTCATTTGAAAGGTGTTTGTTGGAAGGGTGCCCTTCTTAGCCAAGCTGGTAAAATTCAATTAATCAAGTCAACTCTGCAGAATCTTCCAGTTTATGCTTTAAGCTTATTCTAGATTCCCAAAAGGTTTTGGGAAAAGATTGAGGGTATTTAGAAAAAGGTTTTTGTGGTCTTGTGTGGAGGAGAAGAAAAGGATATATTTGTTGTCTTGGGAGGAGGTTTGCAGGTCAAAATTCCAAGGTGGTTTAGACCTGCATAAGCTAAAAGACTTTAATTCTTCCCTTATGGCGAAACAATTGTGGAATTTTCTTGTGAGTGATAACAAATGGACTGCTATTTACTCTTTGAAGTATTTGAGGGGGTTGGATAAGTATAGAGATCTATTGAGGGAGAATTTTGTTACATCTCACAGATCGGCCCTTTGGAATTTCATGCTTAAAGCTCGCTCCATTGTTGTTTCTAATCTGCGATGGGTGTTCGGGAATGGTAGGAGGATCTTGTTTTGGGATGATTGGTGGATTGGTCATGGTCCCTTGAAGGATGAACCTTGGGTGGCCCCTTTCAAAGAATTTTGTATTAGGGAATAGGGATCTTTTGTGTTTGATTATATTCTCCAAGGTAAATGGATTAGACTTGATTTGGTTAACAAGGATTTGGAACCTCTTTTTTATGTTCCTCTCTCTAATTCACATTTCAAATGATTCCCCTGATGACTCAGTGGTGTGGAGGTTTTCTCCTGATGGTAAGTTCTCAGTTTCTTCGGCCTTCTCTTTTCAGACTCAGTTGGTTGGTCCCCCTCCCTTTTGGGGTCGACTGTGGAATGTGAAGCTTTTACTAAAATTAATATATTCTTATGGATTCTTTGTCAAGATAATATGTTGACTCTTAATAATCTCACGAGAAGGGGAATGCCTTTTCTAAATAGGTTTTTCTTATGTAAAGAAGATTCTAAGGACTATTATCATCTTTTGGCTAGTTGCAGTTTCACTTGGGATGTGTGGGCTCATATTTTTCAGCAGTGGGATATTTCTTGGGTGTTTCCTAATTTTATCTCAAAAATTTGGTTTCAATGGGTGGCTCCTAACTCAAAATCCAGTCTCTAGATGCTTTGGTCTCTCATTTTGCTACATTTGGCTTGAGGAGTGTGGAAGGAACATAATAACTATGTTTTTCGTCAGCTAGAGCTTTCCCCTTCTAGGTTGGCTTTTAAAATTTGTGAAGCCATAAGGGAAAATTTTCTCTTTGAATTCTTGGTGCTTTCTTCTTTGGGTCCTAAGGTTGTTGTCTCCAATTTTGATTTGTTAGTGGGGAACCGGTGGAGTCTCTCTTGTGATCTTTCTATTCTAGTGAAGAAGATTAAAGCCTCTAGGGAGGGGGTTCGTTGGAAAGCTCCCTCTCGGGGATGGCTCAAAGTTAACTTTGATGGTGCTACTAAGGGGAATCTAGGACCTGCTGGTTGTGGGGGAGTGTTACATGATGAGAATGGTAGGTTTGTCTCTGTGGTGGCACTCCTTTTGGGAATCCATCCAAACCACTTTGTAGAGGCAACAACTACCTATCATGGCCTATTATTGGCTAAAGAAGCATGGGTTTCTAAACTTTGGATAGAAGGGGATTCATTTAACATTAAAGTGTCTTTTGAAGAGTAATCCACTATCATGGTTTATAGCCCATCTGATTAATGATGTTATTTATATCATTAATACTTTTGATGACATGAGACTTACTCATTTTTTAAAGGAGGCTAATTTGTTGGCTGATGGGTTAGCTAATTTAGTAGTGATGGATCATATTAATTGGAATACTTATGATTCCTTGCCACTTAATCTTCAAAACATATCTAATTACAAGACCAGTAGTCATGTTAAGGAAGCAGTTAAGAAGGGAGAAAGGTTATTTTATTTCTTCCTTGGCTAGTTTTTGCACATTAAGTTCAGTGCATGCTATGATAATTATTGCTTTTTAGATGTTTGTGAGATTATGGGATGCGAGCTAAGGTATTGCAGTACTTGGTTTGGTAGCCTCACACATTTTGTGGGTATTTTTTTCTTTTCCTTGTGGTTTGTTTGCCTAATCTTGTTTGTGCAAAAGATCAAAGAGTAGGTTGAGTGTAGTTTGTTGCATGTCGCCATGGGAGGTGCCCGTTGCAGAGTGGAGCCAATCTCTTGTGAAGATTTTACTAGTAATAAACCTGTTTGGGACCATCTAGAGAAGGGTGGAGTTTGCCCCTATTTGTTGAAGCTCCATGGTCCTAACCCTAAGGTGATGGAAGCTTTTGTGCTACCAAGGCATAGAATTCAACATCAATGATGACTTCATCACTGAGGTTACTGGTCTTGCTTCCAAGGGTAGGAAATTTTACGGAGAGAGGGTTGCAACCAAGATGACCTTAGCCAATTTCTTTAAAGGTTCGAAGAAGCAGAAGATTAGGTTTATTGGAAGCGGTAGGTATGCCCGTAAATCTATTCAGCTACTTTGGAGGGACATTTCTCTAGCTATTATGAAATTTTTCACTCTGGAGGGTAGGTATTATGTTATCTATGGCTATCACTTCATGTTATTGAATCACTTCCGCCATAACTCTTAGGTTTGGTTTGGTTTTTACCTCCTTCTTTCTATGGAAACTAGTATCAAGGATCATAGGAAGAACCCTAGGAAGGCTATTATTCATGAAGGCCTTATGAATCTCACTTTTCATCACATTAAGTTGAAGGTGTTGCTAGCTACTCCTAAGACCCTGACTGGTAAAAAGGGTGGAAAAAATATTGGGTATGATAGTGGTGAGTCTATAAATGAGTAGGAAGGGGATTTTGATGAAGAAGGCTCTGATTATGAGGAACCATCAAAGGACGAGAGTGAGTCTGTTGATGATTTTGAGGATTAAAAATCCTAGTCTAAGGGTTATGAAACTAATAATGAAATGAAGGAAGCTATGGTACCTTTAGTGAAAAAGAATGTGAAGGGGAAGAAAATATGCCCCAAGAAAGGGAAGTGTGATGTCAAGAAGGTTGTAGATGATTTAAGAGGTGTGGAGAATTCCCATGTTCCTGATGTTAAAGATGTCTCGGGTGATGGAATTGAGGGTAACGAGAAACATATGGTGGATATTGGGCAAGAGAATGAGGGTATTGTGTGTTCCAAGGTGGTTGGTCCTAGCCAAGCTGAAGTTAAATCTCATGTTGGTGTTGAGCAAGTTAAGCAAAGTGATGTTAAGGCGGAGCAACTTGAAATTCTAGCTAACTTGGCAAATATGCCTGACAAGCACTGTGTGAAAGTGGAGGTTATTGAAATTGAGGATTCCCCTACTAAGGAGGATTTGGACAGTAGAGAGGGGCTTCAGGAGGAACCTATTGAGAATGTTGATTTTGCTACTACACAACTGGTCAATTGGGATGAAATTAATATGGACCTATTTTGTAGAATGGCGGAGGACGAAACTTGCAATTTTCTCTCGCTTGTGAAGTGGCTTTTTCTCAGAAGTGAAGGAGCTAAACTCCAAGCTTAAGAATTGACAAGATGTATATGTTGCGTTAGTGAATTGTAGCCAAAAGGAATGGTATATTAAAGGTAAGGTCAAGAATATGAATGTTTTTCTTGACAGATTACATGTTGATGCTGATAGACTTGATAAAAGTCATGAGGATAGGTTAACCTCCCTGGAAATTGTTGTTGAAAAAGATTAATGAGGAGATGTTTGTGAATATGGAGGAAAGAATTAGCAAGATTAGCAATGATTTGTAGACTTTTGTTCAAGTTAGTAAATAGTCTTTGAAATCTAGTGCAAAGGGTCTCTCAATTTTAAATGATAAAGCTATAAAGTGGACTGGAAAGTCTCTAGATCTAGGAGATCATGAGAAGGCCATTGATGAAGTTAACCACATGAATTTGGAGGACAAGATTGAGGATAATGGCCCCAATGTGGAGAAGAATTTGGAGGTTGGCCCTTTCCTAAGAGTGAGGAGCAAGACTAAGAAAATGGCAGCCATTTCATTTGAGGATCTGCAGGATGTGGTTGAGATGCACGAGGGGGTCATTGTTGAAAATATGGCCTCAGCCAATGTTCTTGACAAAATGTTGTAGTTTTGATATTGTTTTTGGTTGTTCAAGCTTGTTGCTAATGTTTTTGTTGTAGGGTTGTTGATGGGTTCTCTAGCTTTATCTTTTGTTAGCATTGTGTTCTTTGTGGGTTGCGGGTCTTAATGTTTCTATCTTTTTAGTAGCTTCTCTCCATTGTAAAGGGTTTCAAGGCCCCTTCAAAACATATTTTTCCTAATCAAAAACATGATAGTTGAGGTGGCAAAATGTTGCCATCGTTAGGCTTTCAGAGTTGGGAATTCTCTTCAACAAATACCTAGACATGTGAAAGTTTGAATTGATGACAACCAATACATAACAATAATTAGACATTGGAGATCATGCCCAACCCATATGGCATGCCAGTATGGAGAAGCCTGAAATCCAAAAACTTGACAAGATACTCAGAAGAAAGGGGAAAAGAATAAAAAGAAGGAAAGAATGAAAAATGAAAGAAAGAAAGAGAGGAAAAGGAAAGAAAAGGAAAAAGGAAAAGAAGGAAAAGAAGGAAACAAAATACAAGGCAGGAACGAGAGAATAAAAACACAAAAAGAAGAGGGGGATCCTCATTTTTTCAAAAATAAAATGGGGTGTTAATGCAAGGAATAACAAGAGTTACCAAATGTGTTAGCATTCAACATATTCATGAATGCTTAGAGTCCAATAGGACTATTGGAACATACTAAAGAGTATGTAGTTAGTTGGAATAAAATTAGATTTATATGTGTATTGCATTCTTGCAAAAGGATATGTCAAATAAAAAAACCTAACTAAAGATGAATGTATTCTATTAGAAATTATGGAAATGGTATCATCTCCAAATGTAGAAAAGTTCACCTCAATTATTACTGGCTATTGTAGTGCTACAAAAATGGATTATTTCTAGTTGTTTGAAAAAAATCCTTTAATATGGTATTATTAGTGGTGAGTTTAGAAAATGGTTTTTGTAATGCATATTGTCTTACCAATTAGTAACATGAATTTGGAAGGCTTGGGTGAACACTTGAGGAACCTTCAGCATCTAGATACACATGTATTTGTAAATATTCAAGGGTGGGGAAAATATAATTTTAAATGTAAGAAAAATGTGAATACAAATGGACACTTACAAACCATTTTTAAAAATATTGATTAGTTGTAGGGAGAAATGAGGATTTATATAATATGAAATATTTTTTATTAACTAGGTTGTTAACTGCTAGTAAAAGGATAAGTGTTGGAGGATTAATATATTCACCTATAGGGTGCAAATCAAGCTAGAAAACACATTTTTACATACAGGTAAAAACTTGTGCATGTGAAATATTGAGTAACTAATTTCACTTGGCTAGAACAAGGTAAAATAGAAAAGGTTTAAAGATGTTATGGTATATTTATTTGTATATATTTCAACTCTATATTAGAGGCTCAACTAATTTATTGTTAGTTATGGGTCTTATTAAATTGGTTGAGTTCTTTGGGTCTATACTACTAGAAATTTATAAGCTGACATTTGGTTCATGTTTGTAATTAATCTAGGATTTGTCTTGTAAATTTTATGTAAAACTCTACTTAATGTGAATATTGTCCAATTCTTAGTCTAGTTTCTATAGTTAGTAGTGCAGTGTCTATTTAGTAAATCAATATACGACATTATTATTTTGCTAAGAAAAATCTCTTCATTTCTTCTTGTATGTTTTAGTGAAAAAATTTCTAGATGAACATTTTCTACACTTGTACTAACAATTAGTTAGTTTATATTTAAAGAATATAATAAAATTTTATATTAGAAGTAACTTTTGATAGGAAGCCTAAAAACCTGGTATGTGGGGTTTACAAGCTAGGAGAGGATAACAAATAATGGTTAAAATTGTTTAGTACATGAAGGCATTTGAGAGTCTAATCATTATTAAAAAAAGAGTCAAGTAAATTAGGATCATATAAATTATGAATTGTTTTACCATTATTTTAATTAGTTTTAGGTTGACTCTATTTCTGTAGGATAAAGCATTAGTCCTTGATGGTTGCATCTAACCCAACAACTCAAATTTATAAATGATAAATATCTACGTAAAGTTATAATTTATTTGAGTAATTTTTTTCTTCATGGAGCTTAATGATGCAAGGGAGAGACACAAATTCTTGTTCATTAATGACCAATTTTCTTGTTTGATATGAAGATAAGTTAGTTTTATATTTTATTTATTCATAATGTTGGTAAAGGTACAAAGGATCATGTCTGCACCTGTTAAACATGAATAAAGGCCCATTCCATCACCTACTAAATATGAAATATTTTTCTTATACATCTATGAAAATTTCAATTATCCACATGTATAGGGTTTATAGCGACAAAATTTTGTGAAACTAACACAATATGATTTACTGACAATAAATTGGGCTTATGCATTGTGTCAATTGGACCTACTTTTATCTTTTTAGCAATGTCTATCAAATACATTTATCATTATTTATGGCCTCCATTAGGATTACCCACTTGATTCTTATGGAGCTCAAATTCTATAATACAGGGTCCAATATTGTCTCATTATATTTTTCTTTTCCTTGGTTCAATAATGTCGTGTTCATTTACTTAGATCAAATCAGTCCCATCTAGGTTTTGTCTCCTCCATTAAAGATGAGGGTTGCAAGAAAAGGAACCAATAAAAACTATATTTTCCTTACCTTTTTCAATGTAGTGTTAAATTTATTACATATAAAATCTTCCTCCAAAACACCATGAAGGATTTTTTTCTTCACATCCATCTACTCAACCTAAAGTTAAAATATTGTTGAAATAGATAACACAAACTAAATGGAATTCATCTTAGTAAATAGGTTGAAAATATCACCATAACAGATTCCCCCAACCTAGGAATAAACCTTTCAAAAACCAATCTTTCCTTGTACTTCTCAACACTATCATATGAACCAATTTTATGTTTGAACACCCATTTTCATCCAATGGTTTTACATCCATTATAAAAAGTTACTAAGTCCTATGTGAATTTTTTAAATGCAAGCATCTCCTTATTCATGGACACTTTCCAAGACTTTGTATGTCATTCATAATAATAGCCTCATTTACACTTCTAGGATCATCAATATTAGTATCCAAAGAAAAAATAGATCTCTAATTAGGAGAATTATAGCTATGTTATTGTTGTTTATTCCAAGCAAACCTCCTAAAGAGATCATTTGGATTTTCTACCTTCTCTTTAGAAATCTCTTAAAACTATATTCAAATCTTTATTAGGCTTCAAGTTCAACTTTCTCAAGGTGGTTGATTCGTATTTTTATTTTCATCCTTTTCTAGCTATATTATAATGGAAGAAGTCTTAACTTTTATTAAGATAACACTTCTAGTATACAAAAAATATTGTATCCTTTCACACAAATACCATAACTAATGAACATTCCTTTTATATACTTGTCAAAAATTTACCTCTCATCCTTAGGCACATGGGCATATTCCTTGAAACAAAAAAGTCTAAGATGTCTCAATCAAGCTAACCACACCTCTATGGGTGTCTTATCAAGAAGATATGATGTAGGAGACTTATTTACTAAGTAATAAGTTATAGTAACTAATTCTACCCAAAACATTTGTTCAAATTCAACCCTACTAATAATATTCCTATCCATCTCCATCAATATCCTATGCATTATTTTTGTAACTCCATTCTATTGAGAGCTATGTTGGTACCCAAATATGTAAGCCTTACAATTTGAAAAATTGGTTGTCTTTGTCCTATTTTCGCCTATTATTTATAGTTAATCTAAGAGATCTTCAATGGGAAAAAATTTATATTTATTTTATTTATTTTCCCCCTCATAGTTAGATTATTCATCTTGAATTATCCAAATACCAAATTTGAATAAGTTTTTTCCCTTTGTGAACATTCAAGTTACAAAACTTGAGAAGTTCATGAATTTTTGAACTCCTCAAAAATATGATAAAGAAAACATGTATTGCAAAGTTATAAATGTCCCATTTTTTGTAAGTTCACAAAATTTTGAAATTAAACATAAAGGAGAAAAAAAATCAAGTTTCAAAAGGTCGCATGGTTCTAAATGTTGAAATGTTTGTGATTTTGTGAACTTTGCAATATGGTTCGACAGGTCACAAAAATGTGACAAAGAGAAAAAAGAAGAGAAGTGTGAAATGAATGAAGAAAATGAAAAGAAAGATTACTAATTTTTTATGTCACAAAGTTCATGAATTTATGAACTTTGTGAAAAAATAATAAGTTTACCAAGTTCTATCATAAATTTATCAGTTCTTTGTGAAAGTGCAACATAAAGTTTCATGATTTTTTTATTTTGTTAAAAGTGCAACAATCCAAAGAAAGATAAGGAGGAAGAAGAGAAAATGCAGTAAGTTTTCAATGTCATAAATTTTGCGATTTCATGAACATTGCAAAAATGTGACATGATTTCAAAAAATTAAAATATTTAACATAATAAGAAAAAAGGTGAAATATAATAAATTTTAAATAATAGAGAAACAATGGAATGAAGTGTCAAAAAATATTCTATGTCATCTCCTCCATTATTCTTCAACCACCCCATGTATGTTTCAAGTACTCTTAAGGCACCATGAATGTAGGTAGATTGCTTCTCACTTGCATTTCATCCTTACAAGATTTGAGTTTCTCATCCTGGGGTAAGATTCATTCATGGTTGTGGATTTCAAGATAACACAATTGATACTTTAATTCCTTAGCACCCATGGTGTTTTTTGTCTCGTATCTATTTTGGGTGACTTTACTAAAGATATTATCTAAATAGGTTCTTGATTATTTTTATAATGGTTGGTCACTAAGCCAATTTTATGTTTTGCAAGTGCCTTGACCTAATTATAGGGCATGAACTACTATATATATGAGCTAAAAATGAAATAATATATTTGGTAAAGAGTAGGAAATTATGAAACACACATTTCTAAGAAATTGTGTGTCTCCATGGCTATTTGTATTGGTTCAAGGAAATATATAGTCATAGAGATGTATTTTCTCTTACCACATCTATTGATGTGATTGTCATGAGGGTTTGATTTATGTGTGAAAAATAATAATACATTAAAATTATTTGTAATTGTCAATCATTTGAACTCCACATGGGTCATTTAGTTTTGGCTATGGATTATTGAGTATTTCTATTACATAGATGTAATCTTTGAGTGTAATATAAAATATGTTGTTTTGATACTTTACTTGATGGGATGTCTTTCCTCTTTGTTTTTCATGACTTTACTAAGATAAATGATTATAGTTAAACCAAAAATCTACCTATATATGTGAACAAAAATTTCTTAGGTGTCATAGATTTTGGTAAATGCTCGTCAAATTTTGGCATAATTTTCTCTTAGCTCTCTCAAGAGACTTTACCAAATTTTTATTATTTAGGAGGACCGAGATAATTTGTAATGAAACAAGGCCTCCAATAACAATATCCTACCCACCCTAATGTGTTTGTACCCTCAATTTGGTCTTACAAAATGTAGAAAAAAACTATGGCACATGTCACCCTTGCATTGAATGTTGAGGAATTCTATAAGAATGCATTTGTTGTTGGTAATGTTCAAATGGTTTAGATTTGAGGGAAATAGAGATAATTTATTTTATTCAAATCCTAAATCCGCCTATAGATGCAAATGAAACATTATTAAGTGTTATGGCTTCCAAGAAATGTTCTATCAAAGTTTGACATCTTTATTCTTAGATATCTTAAAAAGATTTATCAAATCACTATACCCTAGAAGGATTGGGAGACTTTAGTCATGGGACAAGGCCTCCACTAACATTCCCTTACTAACCCTAGCATTTTTGTACCCTTGGTTGGGTCTCATGAGGTGTAAAAATGAAAATATAGCACTTGGAATAGATAAAGAGATATGTGGGGAGAGAGGGAGATAAAGGGAGAGATAGAAAGAGAGAGGGATATATATGTGTGTGTGTGTGTGTGTGTGTGTGTGTGTGTGTATGAAGAGATAGAGGGAGAGATATAGAGACAAAGAGGGAGAGATAGAGAGGTAAAAAAAAAGAAAGATAAAAAGAGGCAAATAAATATAGAAATGGAGGGAGAGGGAGGGAGGGAGATATATATAGAGCCAGAGGGGGAGAGATATGTATATATTAAGGGATATATATAGAGAGATAGAGATATCTATAGAGGGAGAGTGTGAGATAAATAAAGAGATAGAGAAAGGGAAAGGGAAAGGGGAAGATAGAGAGGGGGAGAAAGAGAGTGATATAATATGAGAGGGGGGAGGGAGGGGGTAAGATAAAGAGGTAAAGATAGGAGAGGTAGAGAGGGAGAGGGAAATACAGATATAGATACATATACATATACATATACATATACATATACATATACAAATATAGATACAAATACAGATATAGATATAGATACAAATACAAATACAAATATAGATATAGATATAGATATAGATACATATGCATATATAGATATAGATACAAATACATATACAAATACAATATAGATTTAGATACATATAGATATATATGTAGAGATAGAGATAGAGAGGGAGAGGAAGAGGGATAGATAGAAAGATAAATACGGAAAAATGGAGGGAAAGAGAGAGAGAGGGGGGATGGAGAGAGATAGAGAGGGAGATGGAGATAGAAATGGAGAGGGAGATAGGAGAGAGAGAAATAGAGAGGGAAAAAGACCTAGTGAAATAGGTAGAAATAGATAGAGATGGATAGAGATGGATAAAGGGAGAGGAAGAGGGAGAGGGGGAGAGAGAGAGAGAAAATATGAAGAGATAAAGAGAGGTGGGGAGAGAAAGGTAGAATTAGAGAGAGAGGGGAGAGGGTGAGAGATAAAGAGTGTGAGAGATAGGTAGATAAAGAGAGTTCAAATAGGAGAGAAAGAGAGAAAGGGAGATAGGTAGAGATAAAGAGGGAGAGGAAGATAGAAAGAGAAAGGGAGAGATAGAGAGATATATTTAGAGAGAGGAAGAGAGGGGAGAGATAAAGAGAGAGATGAAGAGATAGAGATAGAGGGAGAGATAAATATAGAAAGGGAGATATAGAGAGAGAGATAGGGGGAGAGATAAATATAGAGAGGGATATATATATATAGAGAGAGAGAGAGAGAGAGATAGAGAGATAGAGAGATAGAGAGATAGAGATAGGGGGAGGGGGAGAGGGGGGATTGATAGATATAGTGAGAGAGGGAGAGATAGAGAGATGGAGAGATAGAGAGATATAGATAGAGGGAGAGATAGATAGAGGGATAAAGATGGAGAGGAATAGATATCTAGAGAGGAGGAGAAGGGGGAGATAGAGATATAGAGAGGAAGTGATAGAATGGGGAGACATATAAGGATAGATGATGAGAGATAAAAGGAGAGATAGATAGATAAGAAGAAATAGATAGACATAAAAAGGGAGAAATAGCTCAAGATGAAGAGATGCACAAGATATACAAATGGAATAGAGATAGATAGATAGAGAAGGATAGGGAGAGAGATAGAGGGATATAAGAGGGAGAGGGAGACATTATAGAATGATAGAGAGAGAGAGAGAGATAAATATATATAGGGAAATATAGGCATAGGGAGAGATAGCTAGAGATAGAGTGATAGATATGTAAAGGGGGAGATAGAGAGATGGAAATATAGAGGGAGAGTGATGGAGGTAAAGAGAGATGGGGAGAGAGAGGTAGAGAGAGATATAGAGATGGAGGAAGAGATATAAAGAGATATGGAGATAGAGAAAGTGGGAGAGAGCAATAGAAATATATATAGAGACAAAGAGGGAGAGTGAGGGATATATATATAGAGAGAGAGTAGTATATAGAGATATATAGGGAGAGAGATGTAGGGATAAATTGAGAGATAGATATATTTAGAGAGAGGGATATGTATCTAGATACAAAGATGAAAATGGGGAAATAGAGAGAAGGGAAGAAATAGAGGGAGAGAGAGAGCGATATAGAGAGGGAGAGATAAAGGGAGAGAGTGGGATATATAGAGAGGGAGAGAGGGTGAGATAAAGAGATAGAGAGAGATAAAAATAGAGATAGATATATTGAGATGGGGAGAGATAGAGTGATAAGATAGAAGGAGGGAGAGCAATATATAGAGAGAGACAAAGAAAGGGAGAGGGAGAGGGAGAGGGAGAGATAGAGGGATAGAGAAAGGAAAGGGAGAGGGATTGAATCATATTTTATCAAAGCTTGTAAATTTTTTTAATTGGGGCCATATCATAGGTTACCATATATTTTTCTTGATTTCTTGTGGTGATGCACATAATCTATTAATGTCACATAACACACTTGAATCATATATTGTGAGCTCTTTATATAACACAATCGTGTTATATAATGTGAGAATTTTACATAACATGCTTGTGTCAAATAACACAAGTGCATTATTTACTCAAAATTTGGTCCTCCCCTTTTAATATTGGAATAAGCTTGGATGAATAAGCCTAAGGGTTGGACCTCTATGAAATATAACAAATACATTTTTTTCCTATTCAATAACGATTTTAAAACTCAACATCATCATTTTACTCATTTTATAACAAAAAATGATGAAACCACCACCAAAATGAGAATTTGTGTTTAGCTTTCTAGTCATGTATTTTTTTGTTTATTTTGAATATATTAACATTTTTATTTTTATTTTCTTTTACTAGAGTTTCTATATTCCTCTAATACATGTGTATCATTTTTTCTTTATAACTTTTGATACACTTATCTAAAAAAAATTTAAAGTACTATATTATGTTTCATTCTATTCACACTCACACAATTTTTTATTTTATTTTTATCAATTTTATACAAATTATGTAACATGCATACTCAATGATACAATTTTCAAGATGCATCCACTTTAAAAATCATAAAAATATATTTAAAAAATAAACTTGTAATACTCACTTATTTTATTTGGAAATTATCTTTATCTCAATTCACAGATGTCCATTGATAAATTATGATACATTATAAAAAATATTTATTAAGATCTCTTAAATTATTACATCTATTAAATTATTATAAAATAGTAAAATGCCTAAAACTTATAAATATATAAATAATCCTATCAACCAAATTTGAAAGGAAATAAATTTAAAAACCTAAATATATAATAATTATTTATACATATTAAAACAATTAATGATAGAACTGAGGTGACCTATCAAAGCATATCAAAGGCTAAAATGGTGTCCATAATAGTGCAATGTAATGGATTATATCCTGATCGTCCAATTTCTGTGAATGGATTTGTCTATGTTTAGTGGATGATTTAATGATTTGAGCTAGCATGACAAGTACATTACATACCATCTTAGAAGATACATGTGCATCGTTCCTTCTTACATGAATAGTGCTAGAGAATATTTGCATCCCATTTAATTATTCATAATTAGTTGACAGGCTTCTTCTATGGACTTGCGACTCCACAAAGTATCATCAAACCTATCTCACACCTACAAACAAGTATAATGCCATCAAAAAATATTTTTTAGTGGTCAAGAAACACGTTTCAACTACCACATTAGCTAGATAAATATGAGTGAGTTGTAATCACATTTTAGAATATTTTTCCATTATTAACTAGTATCTATCACCACCCAACATGTAGATAAAGATATGCGAGTTGTAGCTACTTTTTAGAAGATTTTTCTATAGATAAAGATGAGTGCTTAGGGAATAGAAAAATATTTTCTTGTAAATAAAGATGAGTAGTCACCGCCCAACCCCAAGTATATACATATACTTGAATTCAATAACTAATGTGTAGAAATTTTGGAGATAGGAGCAACTACAGACAAATCACACCATTGGTTTTGTGAAATTTGGTATTTGCATCCTCCATTAAGTCCATTAATAAAGAGTTGTGAACATTATTTGAAAGTGAATATGATGCAAGTTTTTGATTTTGCATTTTATATTTAGTATCATTTTATGTAATTTATCTTTCTATAGTTTTGTTGGCTTGTATATCGGGAGTGGGTTATCATGTCTTATTTTTCTCTTGTATAATGTATTTTACATGTCTTATTAATGGATAGAAGGTAAACAAATTTTGTAAAATCTTCATACATATCATTACCTAGTATCATTATGACAATTAAAACACCTTACCAGTTCTAGCAAAGCACCCACAATAGGTAGAAAAGATCATGGTAACATTTTGAGTGCTTTTTATCCTCTTTGAAATAGCTATATAAAAATTGTATGTAGATCATTTAGGATATACCCAACAATATTATCAAACTACATCATTTTCCAACTATAAGAACAACATAAAGAAACACAACATTGATAAAGATTTTTATTTAAATATGTATTCTTATATTTCAATTTCTTCACAAATAATCAAAGAAACACAACATTTATAAAAAAGAGCTATTTAAATTTTTCCTCCTACATTTCAATTTCTTCACAAATAACTATTAGGATAGGTGACATTATAATTTCTATCCTAAGTTGATTTTTATGTGTCTTTATGTTCTTTGGAAATTGTCCTAGAGGACAAAAGAGGCAAAATATTTATTATTTATTTTCCTATTCCAAATTGTAATTGTATTCATAGAGTTGGACACACTATGGTGACAGTTATAGAGAATTTTGGGGGAATATTCCATTTAAGCATCCACTTTCTAGGTGGGGACTATCCAAAAGTGCATGATATTGCATTTTCATTAGCATGTTTTGCATGTTATCATGGGTTGGACACCCAAGTTTGCATGTTCTAGGTATGATTTGTCAGAGCCATCAAAGAGTAATGGAGCACCCAAAATTGACCAATTGTGATTGTCTATGGGTTAGATGCCCATGTGATGGCTATGTGATCATTTAATATTTTTCACTATGTTTATGGGTTGTCCACTAAGAGGGGTGTGAGTTTTTTTTAGGTGGTTTTACAAATGTTGTTTCGGGATACTGCAAGTGGTATTCTCTCCCATAAATCTCTATATACTAGAGCCTTGTGTTAGTGGTTTCATAAGTTTGTTTGTAGGTTGTCATAGTAACAAAGTATTGTTGAGATTCAAAGAGGAGTGTTGTATTGATGTATACTTCATTTAAACATTAATACAAGCATTGCATCTCTTTGGGTGTGGATTTTTTTCCACAAGGTTTTCTCCACGTATATCTTGTGTCACTTGTGGTTCTCAACTTGTGGTATTATTGATTTGCTTTCATTCTTGGAATTTCTAATCCAATAACACATTATTGGTAATCTTATATACATAATTTCATATTTGCAATCACATTATTAAGTTCTCTTTCTACAAGTTTCACCTTGTTTATCCAATATTTGGTATCAAAGCTAATGATTATGTTGAAAGAGGGATTCCTTTCTCTTAAGTGTTGAAGGTTTTTGGTTGTAGTGGGAGCTTTTGCTTTGTGGGTTTTGGATATTTGTGAAGAACATTGAAAACCATGGCTTTAACCTCCCTTCTAGATATTGAGAAATTCAATGGCACTAGTTACGAGATGTGGAAGTTGAAGATGAAGGATCTCCTTGAAGAGAGATATCAGTGGTTGCAGTTTCAAATGAAAAGAAACCATCTGGTGTGTTTGATGAAGATTAGAATAAAATGGAAAAGAAGGCATGAGGAACCATTTGATTGTGTCTTGTAGATTTCATCCTCTTGAATGTTTCAGAAGAATTTACCACATACAAGTTGTGGAAAAGGATAGGTGATATTTATCAAACTAAAAGTCTAAATAATAAATTATATCTCAAAAGGTGTTTATATTCTTTGAAAATAAAGGATGGTGATTCTGTTGTAGAACATTTAAATTCTTTTAATATGGTTATAAGTTAGCTTGCATGTGTAGATGTTAAGATAGAAGAAGAAGATAAATGCATATTGTTTCTTTGTTATTTACTCGAATAATGGGAAAATCTAATTGTTGTCATAAGTGGTGGTGGTGTAGAGACAAATATGGATAATCTCATTGATACACTTCTTTCAGAAGAAATTCCATGAATGTGGACTCCCAAGATGCCTTGCATGTGTGAGGAAGGTCCAAAGGAAAATGAGGACCTAAGGGGGATAAAAAGAGAGACAAGTCTAAAGGATGTTATAAAAGCCCCCAAGAAGAGCAAAGTAAAGTGTTAGAATTGTGGCAAGAGGGGCATGTGAAGGAATGTAGAAACAAGAAAAAGAGTTTAAATACTTCCACATAAAACTCCTCAGAAGATGGTGATTTTGATGCTTTGTTTATTTCTGCTAACACTATTAGTAATGATGCTTGGCTTATTGATTTAGGTTGCTCCTACCACATGAATCCTCACAAGGAGTGGTTTACTTCATATTTGGCTTATGATGGGGGAGAAGTTTTCTTTGGTAATAACAACATGAAGAAGATTGTTTGTAAGGGAAAGGTAAAGTTTTGTTTCAGGGATGGAAGGGTTAAAAGCTTTGATGATGTTTTGCATATTCCAAGACTTGCAAGAAATTTGCTTTCAGTATCCAATTCGAATGGTTTTGGAATGCATGTGACATTTTGATAAGTCTAGTTTCAAGTTACTAAGAGAAAGTTTGATTATTGATAAAGGATCTCAGATATGGAATTTGTTTAGGTTTAATGCCTCCAATTTTTGTAACTCTGCCAAAGTAACTGGTACTAAAAATTCATGTATGTTGTGGCCCCATAGATTGGGTAACATAAGTGAAAAGGGTCTTAAGACCATTTTAAATAAAAAGTTGGTTAAAAATTTTCTACTTATTCTATTGGAAAAAATGTTTTTTGTGAGCATTGTGTGTTTGGTAAACAGAATAGATCATCATTTCCTAATGGAACTAACAAAGCTAAGAGATAATTAGAGATCATGCATTCAAATGTGTTTCGACTAGTGGATGTTGAATCTTTTGGAAAATCTCATTATTATGTTACTTTCCTTCATGATGTCTCAAGATACACCTGGATTTATTTTATGCATGAAAAATATGAGGTCTTTACTAAGTTTAAGGAATTTAAATCCTTACTTGAGAAGCAACCAGATTATAAGATAAGGTTATTGGGATTTGACAATGGGGGTGAATATTGTTCTAGTAAATTTGATTATTTTTCTAAGCATGTAGGTATTGTTAGGCAAAAGACTACTTCTTATACACCCCAAAAAATGGGGTAGCAAAGAGAATGAACTGAACCTTAATGGAAAGAGCTAGGAGCATTTTGAGTGATGCTAAGTTTGATAGATTCTTTTGGGTAGTGACACATAAAATTGACCTAGGCCTGCAAACTTTATTTTCTCCATATTTCTTCCTAACATAATTAAAATATTTAATTATGTCCTATAGCCCAAATTCAACTATTAATTAAATAATTCTCAATTATTTAATTAATTCACATCTTTTATTCCTCCTGACTATTTAAATAAATAAATTACATTTATTTTATTTAAATATGTCACTAATTTGGGGTTGGGGCCCTAGCTCGGTTGGCTAAATCTTTCCTGTTGCAGGAGGTTGGTCACGAGGTCTAGTCTCCCCCACCCCCGTGGTACCGGAGGGCATGTCGTGCCAGCACCGTCGGTCACGTTAAAAAGTTTACCGGGCGCACTGCAGTTTATATGGGGTCGTGCTACCCGATTCCTGCAGTCTAAAAAATAAAAATAAAAATAAATATGTCACTAATTTCTTATGTCTATCTATAATTAAATAAATTCTTTAATTATTATCTATTTCTTCCTAATTATTTAAATAAATAAACTTTATTTATTTATTTAATTACGTCATTAATTTCTTATATCTTCCTATAATTAAATAAATTTCTATAATTTATTTAATTATTGTCCACCTTGGCTTTTTCTAATTTTAAATAAAATCATTTATTTAAAATTGTCCACTTTCTATTTTCTCACCAAGTAAATAATTTAAAACCATTATTTACTGTCACATGACCCCACCACTTTTGAATTAAATTAATTTTTAATTCAAAAGGTAAACTCAGCCTCTTAAAATCAAATAATTATAAATTATTATTTGATTCTCCAGCAACCTCTTTTTCCATGCCCAATATCTCTTTGTCACATGCATTCTGGTCCATTGATTGATTTTTCTAAAATCAAATCTCAGCCCTTCATTTCAAATTTTATGCTAATGTTTCCCTAACCCTAATTGTTGGTTGTCACATTTAATTTCAACCCTTGATCTTAGGGCATCTCTCATCTAACAATCTTGGCCATTCATCCAAAATTGTTTTTTCTATAAAAAGACAATTTTGGCCTCATTTGACAAACTTCATGCTAGCATAACTTCATTTTTTTGCATACTTTAAGCTTGCTTGAGTACACTTGCAGCAATAGTAAAAATCCTTCAATATTTGCTTAGGGATTAGTCATAGTCATAGTTGGTCATCAATAATATGAGGGAAAACACCATTTTGTAGCAAATGGAGAAGGGCAATGAAGGTCAATCATGGAGGGCATAAAGACTTTTGGTGAGATTGTTCTTTGTTTATGCATTGTTTACTCCATTGTACTTCATTGTTTAGCTAGGGTTTTGTTTATGCATTTGATTTCATGCTAACATAACTTTTTTCCTTAGTTACATTGGTGAACCTGACATGAAAACACTTTTTTTCCCATATTTATATACAAATTTTTGTCATTTTTTTGCAGGTACAAGTACGGAATGCTGCAACTGTAACTTTCTGAGCCCCAATTGATGTGTCTCGATGCATTTTCTTTTGGGAACAACACATCCACAATACCGAGCCGCATCTGATAGCCCGAATAACACATTTTCTCTGCTACAATGCATCCTCATACTCGAGTGATGCATCTTCTATTGAGATGCATATGACAAACAGAATGACACATTTTCCTGGTAAAATTTTTCTTTCAGTTTTTGACAGTATTTTCCAAATTTCTCTTTCAGTTTGGTAGATTAGGGCTTTTTGGGTTACTAATCTATTGTTTGCAACATGTGGCAAGCTAGAAGGAGAGGCTAACATTTGTTTGTTGACGATTTTATAACCTTTTTCACAATCCCAAAGCAAACAAATAAATAATCACAAACAACTTGCATTCACATTTCATGGTTTAAAATGAACATGCATTCACTTGTGGGTTTAAAATGAACACAACTTGCATTGAAACTCATCAAGGCTAAAATTTACATGCATTTTCATAGCATTGGCTTAAAATGAACATTGTTTGTCTCACACTAAGTTGGGTTAAAAATGAACAAGTGTTTGGTGTGTCTTGTGGTGTAGTAATAGCTTTTTAAGTGTGTATGCAATTTTCTTGTGCCTTGTTGTGATCCTGAGAAACAAAAACACTTAGAGGTTGTTACTTTACCACCCCCACATTTCAATTTGAGCATTAAAATGAACAAGTGTTTTCAATTTGTGAAACCCTGATTCAATAATAAAAGTATCCTCTCCTCTTGCACACTTGTGTGATCCTGGGTGCAAGAGAAATTGTTATTGACTCTAGGAATTGGACCTTCCTTGGTGGGAAAAAGTACTCACCCCAAGGCGACTCAAACCGGCAACGAAGCTTCTTAGCCAAGCTACTCCCGAACAGTATACAAATGTGAATCCTAATGGAAAACTTAGGATTACAGGTGAAATTTTTTTATGTAGACAAGTTTATCTTGCCTCATACATAGCCACCTGAATGGGTGCCCAAACTAAAAACCTTTTGTGTAGTTTCCAAAATCCCTTTCTATTTGTTGGTGCAACAATGGTTATTGCCAATCCATCCCATGTTCTCGCAATTCTTAGTAGAGGTGAAGAGTTTTTCATGGGAGAGTCACGAGAACTTGAAGCTTGGTTGACCTAGAGAAGTGAGTTTCGTGGAGGGGAGCCAGTGTGTCCAAGCTTCTAAGACACCCACTAAGAATAAGTGCGGCTGGGGAAATGCAAATGGGAATCCAGTGGATATAGTCCTTGCGGTCCATAGGGTTGTGCTTGTCTTCATTATGCTTTTGTTTCAACATTCAAAGACAAAACTATGTGTTTTCCAAGTGTTTTTTGAACCAATGAGCACATAAAAATCCTTCAAAAATCTGGAACAACACATTCAAACTGAAACAATCTCAAAAATTTTCCAAAAAAAATTGCAAGGAAACTAGACTTTAGACTTTGTACAATGCATCTGAGACTCTCTGCAACGCGTTCAACCTTCTAAACCACATTTTACAAATAGAAAAATGTGTCTTCCTATAATGGAAAGCATTTGCTTCACATAACAATGCAATTGACCTTCTGAACTGCATCTACAATCTGAAACCATACATCTTACTGTTTTGCAATGCAATTGCTTCCTAGAACAACGCATTTGACCTACTGAACCATATATGTGGTCTAAAACAATGCATCTGCTGAAACTGAAACACATTTGAGACTCTATAATGCATTTGTCACCTAAAATGACACATTTTCTTGTTATTTTGGAAAAATCACTGTCACTGTCCAAATCTGAGACCAAGCATTTTCAATCTTTTTCCAAACATCTTTTTCTAGTGGCCTCTATTCAAAAATAGGAAAAGAATTGCTCAAAACATCCATCTTTGCATCTTTTAGCTTGGATTTTACCATAGGTCCACCTTTGCAAATTTTTAGTTGCATCTTAGGATCCATCATCATTTCTAGCATAAACAAGCTCTTAGGTCCTCATTTTTGAAAACTTTAGAATAGGAAAACTTGCCATACTTTGTGAAACCTTTGCCTTAAAAAGTAGATTATCATTGGACTAAATCAAAATCAATCATTTAGTCTTTGTCCTTTTGTGAGATATTTCCAACTCATAAGTCTAGTTAGGAAACTTACTTTGTCACCTTTTCATTTTCACTTAGTCCTACAAAAAGTCCTTTGATAATCCAAATTGAGACATTCACTAAGCTTTGAGTGGTTAGTAAACCTTTCCTAAAAGTCTATCAAAATTGATTGCACCTTAGACCTTTCAATTTGCATTGCCATACCTCAAAACACTTTAGTCTTCTACCATTCATCGTAGTCCTCATTATCATTTTGCATTTGGCATCCCTTTTAGACAACATTGTCACTATTGCATTCCTTATTTCAAAAATCCAAAAAGCATAGTGTCATTCCCATTCATAGATTTGGTTATCATTCATCCTCCCTCATTTGAGCAAACCCTTATATGGTTGAGACTAGGTTACAAAGAAAGAGAAGACAAATGGAACCCTTTGGAAGAGGCAACGACCCCTACAACTTTTCTAATGACATGAACTTAAACACAGACATGAGGGCACCTTTCATCAATCTCTTTAGCGAAATGAACATTGCATCTTGATGTGCAACCCCTTTGAACAATTTATACTTAGAGATGAAAAAAACAAGTGCTCATGGAAGACCTATAATCTGCCGCCCAAAACCTCGATGTGGCTTCCTTTGTAGAGGAATTACTCTTGCAAGATTCAAAAAGATACTTAGCCATGCTTCTACACCAAGGGGATAAATTTCAATGATGGTTCAATATTAACACCTTAAGAGCAACATCTCTTGATCATGCTACACAAACTAGCCAACCCCTTACAACACCACAACATAATGCAAACAATACACCCATTGGTACCACAACACAAATTTCCACAAACACTATCAATGCTACTTCCATTAGCACCACCACTCAAAACATGTCCAACACAATTAGCACAACATCTATTGTGGGAACATCAACCATACCAAACACCATATCCCAATCTACCCCACAGATATCAAAAACTCTGTCATAAACTGTTGGGGCTACCTTTGGGTCTTCAACCAATACAATGGGGACAAATTAATCAAAAAAATTATTTTTATCTTCATCTAGTGCTACGGGAATGACATCATCACATCTTTTACTTGGGTCTTGAACTAATGCCATGGGGAAAAACTCATCAAACCCCTTTGGGAGGAATAAAAGACGAATTACTATTCAAGGTCCCCAACCCAATGTTAATACTTCATCACAAATCAATACCAACACTAATATCCCACATGGCCACATTTACCAATTTGGACAAGGAAATAAAATAACACAACACATGACTCCATTTGGATATCAAAACATTTAAGGGAATCATATTCTGCATATACAAGCTAACACTACTGGAATGCACATTCCCACATACAAGTCACATATCCATACACAACAACACATTCCCATTAAAAATTCTCAATACCAACAAATTCTAACCCAAAATGCATCATACATTCCACAACAACACATCTCAAATCAGAATGTACCATCACAACAAATGGGAACTCATGGGATACCCATTACGAGCATGTGTGACACTACAAATAACCCTATAGTATATGCACTCACAACTCAACTTGTGGCCTTTCAAAAACAAGTGGAGAACATGCAACTGCCCAACAAGAAGACCCACACATCCTATGACTTATGTCCATACCCATTTGACATGAGTTTACACATGCCACCATTCCATCTAGGATATGTGGTACCTAACTTCTCCAAATACAAAGGTAACACTAATCCCCTTGAGCACATAAGAGAGTTTACAACCAATTGCGTAAACAGTGCATACAAACATACTTATCTGATGAGACTCTTCCCTAGGAGTCTCGCAGGTCCTACACTTGAATGGTTTGCTACCTTTCCCAAAGGAATAGTCATGGGATGAACTTGCTAATAAATTTGTAGAAAATTATGCCTATAACAGCAACACTGATATCACCATTTCCACTTTATGCTAGATGACTCAAGAAGACACTAGCGAAACCTTCATTCCATTCTTCCAAAGATGGAGAGGTTTAGCTAGTCGGTGTCCTATTGAGATACTAGAAAAGGAGAAGGTAAACATGTTTGTCCAAAACCTTGTAGGCAACTTGAGATGTAATTTTCAAGTTCATTGTTGCACCACTTTCACAGACCTTGTCGAAAAAGGAGTCAAACTTGAAAAATCCCTTATTGCTAAAGGAGAACTCAAATATGGAAACAAGAACACAAACCCAAACCCACCTAATGACAAAAACAAATATTGGGTATAAAAAAAACATATTACCAATGATGGCATTGTTGACGCTAAAGCAATAAACATGAGATGTCTTGCAATCACACTCAAAGGAACTCAACCGCAAAACACTCCCTTGACCACACCGACACCTACAACAAATGCCATCCAAAATAATCAAGACCAAGGGAAACTATGTCAAACAAGACAATTTCCAAAAAGATGCACATACACCCCATTGGGTGAACCAATTGAAGTTGTCCTCAAGAAGCTCCTCCAAAACAACGTCATCACATTACAGGACCCTAATCCATATGACCCTAGGCAATTCAAGCCATCTTGGTGGGATGATAATGCATTTTTCAATTACTATCAAGAAAAAGTGCATAAAACTTCTTCCTGTAGACAATTAAGAAATTTCATCTAGGATCTTATTGAAAATTGTACCATTGAAATAGGTGGTCAACAATTTCCTTCAAACTCAGATCATACAATTCATAAAAACCCACTACAAGATCATGGTTTCAGTAATCCCTCTACGTCAAGTCCAAAGAAGAATAAAAATCAAGACAATTACACTTGTGTTTCTTTTAACTATTCTGGTGGACCTATCATTAATCACCTCTGAGATGTTGACGAACACGTCAATACTATCACCATTAAGAAGACTTTGAAGTGTAATGTAACCACTCATTGAGGAAAAGTCACAATAGCTAGTTCTCTTGCTAGACAGCCAAAGAGCAAAATACCCAGTCCCTCTACCAAATAGTCACAACCTAAAGGACAATTTAATCTTATTGACCAATTGGGTAATATGTCCATCCAAATCTCCATACTCGAGCTGCTACGTATCTCACCTGCACACAAAGCGATACTCAATAAGGTCTTACAGGAGTCTTTCGTACCTAATGACATTGATGTCAACCACTTCAAAGCCATGGTCAGATACTTGACCACTCCCCATCACATCACCTTTTCAGACCTAGACTATTCTTCACCTAAACCATCTCACAATGATGCACTACATATCAAAGTCTTCATCCATAAACATAAAGTTAAATGAGTTTTAGTAGATGGTACAGCAAGATTGAATATATGCTCTCTAAAATTCGTCAAAGCACTAGGCTTCTTTGATGCTTGTTTGGATGCTACCAAAAGCATTGTCATAAAGGCATATGATGATGAGGAACACTCTTCTAGGGGCATTATCACAGTTCCTATTCGTGTGGGGCTAGTCATTGTAGATACAACATGTCAGGTCCTAGATCTTGAACCACCTTACAACATCTTCCTTGGTCAACCTTGGATCCATTCCTTAAAGGTTGTACCGTCCACTTACCACCAATGTCTGAAGTTTCCTTTTGATGACACCGAAATTATGATACCTGGAGATCCTGATCCCTTCCAATATTGCACCAATTTGAGAGGTATTTCAGAACACCAATTTCCAATTAACTGCAAAGATTCAACATCCACTTCTTCCAAATACATCAACCTATGTGCACTTGCCAAGCCATCCACATCCACTCCTTCATCTTCCACCATACCATCTCCTTCCACCATCCCAAGAGTCGATTTGAACATCAAGATCCAGGACCAAGGTTGCGGGGAATACAAGTTGAACACAACCTATTGTATCACTAAAATACCCAAGTTTCCAAAAGATTATGGTAGGCCTTGTTTCAAACTAGAGCCCAAAGAGATTTTTAAGGTTCCTCCTACAATGACTTTGAGAAAATGGGCGGAACTAAACAAAGAGGAAATTGAAGACATATTAGCTTGGTTTTACAAAGACATGGAAGACCTACCTCCATTACAAGTACAACAGTATGGAAAAGGCTATGAGATTATGAAGGAAAAGGGCTATGATGGAACTAGTGGCCTTGGTATAAACAAGACTGGAAGACGAGAACCTATAACGCCTTCTAGAAGACCAAAGAATTTGGGGTTAGGGTTTGAACCAATCAAGATTGACTATCCACATAACCATGTACTTTCAGGTGAGAGCGTAAATGTTTCTGAAAGTGTCGAGACAATCAAAGATTCCCTTACCAAAACTAACTCGTACGAGTGGGAATTTGGTTCTCAAAGATCCTTGAGTAACTATGACCTTTCCAAAATGTTTCTAGAACCTGGTGAGAATTCTTTTGATGAAGGATTCAGACAAATGTTTAAGATTGGTCCACCATAGAATCTTTCTAATGACAATCCTAAAATCCCAAAGAAAAGAGAAGAGTGGGTAATACTTTTTTGGCCTTGTGATGATGACAAACCTGAGCTATCACCTGACCCTATCGACCATGATTCTGATGTGTTTTTCCCTTATACTGATCATGATTCCCACTCGTTTATCCCCTATTATGACCATGAGCCCAATATTCTTGAGTCTAACGAAGATGACGACTGGATGGAATCCTCCTAGGACTTTGAGGACAATTTCATCTTTACCCTTTTAGCCTCAACTTGCATGCTTCTGCATCATCCCCACCTTTCACCAATATTGATGATGGTATCTCCCTTATCTACCCACAACTCATTGACTGGGATCAACAAGGCCCACCCACTATGGACATTTTTCAAAATGACAAAGCTAATGTAGAATTCATGGGACTCCATGAAGGAATACCAAGTGGGGACCATAAAGCTAGATTTACTATAGATCTAGATTGTGCAACATACTTTGGGGAGACTGTGCAATCCTCCTATTGTAAAAATAGTAAAAATAAAGCAAAAAAAGACACGCCTTTAGGTGAAAACCGCAAGGCACCTTCTGATGATACAAAATTCAAAATGAAGGATGTATCCGAGGGTGAAAACCTATCTAAGGCACCCAAAGATGGAGGATTGGAATTTCTTCCCATTACACAGGAAAAATTGGAAATGCTCATTGAAGACACCATAGAAGTTAATACAACACACCTGAAGATCCTAAAATGGTTCTCTTTGCAGCTTCTTTGACAGAAGAAGAAAAGCCTAAATTTCAAAAACTCTTCTCAAAATGTAAGATTAACTTCACATGGTCCTATGTTGATATGCCAAGATTGGATCAAAAATTGGTTTTGCACCATCTACCCTTATTGCTAGATGCTAAACCAGTCAAGCAAAACCTGCGAAAGATGTACCCCTAGATTGCCTTGTTAATCAAAGTTGAGCTCAAGAAGTTTCTAGACATGGGGTTCATAAGATCAATAGACTATTTTGACTGGATTTCAAATCTCATGCCTATCACTAAGCCAAATGGTGAAATGCACATCTATACAAACTTTTGCGATCTGAACAAGGCATGCCCGAAGGATGATTTTCCACTTCCCAAGATAGACATCATTATGGATCTTACAACTAGATACGAGATGTTGTCCCTCATGGATGGTTTCTCGGGATATAATTAGATTCACATCACCACAGAAGAACAACACAAAATAACATTCACTTGTCCCTGGGGTACATACTGTTGGAACATTATGCCTTTTGGCCTCAAGAATACAGGTGCCACATATCAACAAGCCATGACAACAATATTTCATGGTCTTATGCACACGATAATGGAATACTATGTGGATTACCTCTTAGGAAAGTCTTTGACACGCAACGATCATCTAAAAGTACTAGATAAAAATTTTAAGAGACTAGAAGAGTACAAGGTCCGTTTGAATCCTAAGAATTGTGTGTTCAGTGTGACTTCAGGAAAAAAATTAGGATACATAGTTTCTCACTGAGGCATTGAAGTAGACCCCACTAAAGTGAAAGCAATATTAGACATGCCTCCACCAAAAGGAATCAGTGGGCTAATAACATTGCAAGTAAAACTATAGTCCATTTGACACTTCATTGCACAACTAGCTGACAAATTCCAACCTTTCCAATACCTGCTACACAAGGGCATCCCCTTTGTGTGGATTAATAAGTGTCAAGCGGCCTTCCAAAAAATCAAACACTACCTTTTGACACCACTCATCCTAATGCTACCCATTGAAGGAAAGCCTCTGATCCTATACATTTCGGCAACCACTTTAGCACTGGGGGAATTTCTTGCACAAAATGACCATTATGAGAAAGAGAGGACTATATACTACATCAGTCGCACATTGGTTGGATATGAACTCAACTACACACCCATTGAATGTGCATGTCTTGCAGTTGTCTTTTCCACCCAGAAGTTAAGACATTACATGCTTAACCACAAGACACAACTAGTAGCAAAGATTGATCCCTTTAAGTATCTTCTCAATTGGGTAGTGTTAATAGGTTGGTTGGAAAAATGGGTTATGATAATGAGTGAATGGGATATATAGTACGTGGACTGTAAAGCTATAAAAAGACAAATAATAGCTGATAAACTCATAGATTCTCCCATGCAAGGTGATCACTCATTGGTAGCTGATTTTCCAGATAAATCTATCTTTCATGTGGATCCTAAATCACCTTGGAAGCTCTATTTTGAAGGGTTCCATATAGGTCATGGATCCGGAGCAAGAATACTATTCATCACACCACAAGGGGATTATATTCCTAAGTCATTATGAATCACCTTCCCCTACACAAATAATGTTGTTGAATATGAGGCACTCATCATAGGACTCTGAATGGCCATTAAATGGAAAATCAAAACACTTCTAGTCTTTAGAGATTCTCAGTTGGTCATCAACTAGGTCAATGATGAATATGACACCAAGGATGAAAAAATGATTCCTTACAAGCGCATGGTTGATAGATTTCATTCATATTTCCACATGCTCACTTTTGAGAAAATTCCTATGGCACAAAACAAGGCAGCAGACACAATGGCTACATTTGGTTCTCTATTAGAAATTCCTAGCAATGTGTCACAATTTGAGTTCTTAGTGGAATAGCTATTGGTTCCTGCTTATGATATTCCTGAGTTAGAAATGGTTTGTGAGCTTGTTGGTTCCAATTCACCTTGGTATCAAGACATATATGATTACCTTTAGTCCCAGACACTTCTGCCGAACCTTTCCAATAACCAACGTAAACCCTTTATCTGCAAGGCCACCCATTACACCATCATCAGTGATACCTTATACCGATGTAGCTTCGAAAATACCCTTCTTCGATGTATTGACACTGATGAAGCACAAACAACCTTACGTGAGGTACATGACGGTATATGCGAATCTCATTTGAGTGGCCCAACCTTAGCTAATAAATTTATGAGACTTGGGTATTACTGGCCGACAATGGAAAAGGATGCCCTTTAGTTTGTAAGAACATGTCATCAATGTCAAGTACATAATGATCTAATTCATGCGCCAACAAAAGAACTTTGGCCAATCACTTCTCCTTGGCCCTTTGCACAATGGGGACTCGACCTCATGGGTAAAATCTGTCCCACCTCATCCAATGGCCATACATTCATTATCACCTCCATTGAATATTTCACCAAGTGGATCAAAGCCATTCCCCTCACATATATAACCAGAAAGGAAATTTCCAAGTTCCTCCTCAATTACATCATCTATCGATATGGTGCTCCACAATCCATCATCAAAGACAATGGTTGTCCCTTTAAAAATCAAGACGTTTGTGAGCTTTGTGAATGCTTTCACATTCAACACCATTTCTCCATGCCCTATTACCCACAAGGTAATGGTCAAGCTGAGGCATCTAATAAAATAATTATCAAAATTCTTAAGAAGACCATCAATGACGTTGGTCATGACTGGTATTTACAACTTAACCCTACTCTATGAGCTTATCGCACAAGCATCCACACACCTACGGGATCCACCCCCTTTTCCTTGGTCTTTGGAGTTGAAGCTATCCTGCCCATCGAGGTCAAAATACCCTCTCTCAGAGTCTCTATGAATGGATTGATCGATGAAGAAGAGTACCGACAGTCTCGACTACATGAGTTGGAAATGTTAGATCAATGAAGACAAAATGCCTTGAATCATTTATAGGCATATCAGAATCACCTTTTTCATAGTTATAACAAGAGAGTTATGGACCACAAATTTGACATTGGAAACTTGGTCTTAATACAAAATCCAAAGAATCAATCTGTCTGTGAGAAGCCTGGCAAGTTTGAGCCTAATTGGCTAGGCCCTTACATCATCACTATCGTATTTGGTTTTGGTGCTTATCAGTTAGCTACCCCAGATGGAAAACAATTGATAGAACCCATCAACAGTCTACATCTTTGTAAATTCTACACATAGCATTAGAGAACTTGGCTGAAAACCATAAAAATACAAAAAAATCATCACCTTGATGAAAACTTGGCAAACAGGCATCTTCGTGACACCAAAAAAATAAGAAAATATCAAAAATAGTAAAGAGAAATAATTCGTCTAATAGTGAAAACCACTTCAGTGGCGTTTCGGATAAGTACCATGGTGAAAACATGGCAAACATGCACCATGTGTAGTCAATCTTTGCTTCACCATCTATTGTCACTCCATCTGCCTTTGTCCATAACAAATACCCAGTCATCTGACATCTTCACAATTTCTATCATAAAGTACTACCATTTCTTTCCATGGATGAAAATGGTTGACATCAGGTTTGGCATATCCTCCACCTTTCACCTCGAGCACGTCCTTTTTCATCTCCTTAAACTTGGCTAGTCCTCAACCTGATTGGGGGAACCCTTATCATCTGACTGCAGTGGGTCTCACACATGGTCCCGACAATCAGAAAAAGTCTTGAAAAAAGACATAAAAATCAAAAAATGTCCTTGAAAAAGCTATAAAAATTAGAAAATGACCTAGAAAAAGCCATAAAAATTAGAAAAAGTCCTAAAAAAATCCCTAAAAATCAGAAAATATCCTGAAAAACTCCAAATTTTTTTTATTAAACTTCAAAATTCAAAAAATTCAAAACATGTCAAAAACACAAAAAACATCCAAATAACACCCAAAAATCCCAAAAATAGAGTCACAGTATGTCATGTCATTGTGTCAGTCTTTGTCATTGTCAAACTACATTGTCTCCGCACATTTTATACATAGGCAAGGCTCATCTTTGAGCCCTTGAGACATTAGGTTAGTCCTTTTAGGTTTGTCCAAATAAAATCATGACTCAATCTTTGATCAATAAGACAAAGTCATTGGTCGTGTTGAACTATGAGGTCTCTGAGTGTATGACGTAGGCAAGGCCATCAATTGATGAGCCCCCAAGGCTGCACTAGGTCAGTCCATTAGGGTTCATGACATTCACTATCACACACATCAAATATTTTCAAATCAAATGGATTCTTTTCCATCCTAAAATCAAACAACTCTTAAACAAACTGTGATAATCATCTAAATTGACATTTCAATTAAATTGGCATGTCAATGCAAACATGCATCAATCTAGTCATCTAGTCAACTTTGGTCAAACTCTCATAACAAGTCAACTTGTCAACTCTTGGTTATTCTTCAGATACATCTTTCCAAAGAACAACTCTTGTCAATTATTTATGCTTTAGGATATATCTTTCTAAAACATTGACTCTGTCATTTGGAATTTTGAGGGATTCTCTTGACATTTGAGGATTGATCCTTTCAACATTGACATCATTCAGGATGTGTCCTTCCTCAATTTGACATTACCTAGCATCTGTCACACATAAACCTAGACTTCGTCAAACCTGACATCTCGACATCAAAACACTTGACATTTAAACATACTTGGAAAACACTATCTTTCATATTGGCACTTGTCATTTAATTTTTCATCATGTTGCTAGTTCCTCGAGGATGTCCTAACAGCAGGATTTAGAGGAGCAATGATGTATCATGATGCTTGTCTTGTCTTTTCAAACAATCATGCTGCTA
>VDFB02258801.1:0-64517 GCA_007258455.2 Sequoia sempervirens | reverse complement strand
ATTCTATATTTGTGGTGGTAGATAGATTTTCTAAAATGGCATATTTCATAACTTCTAAGAAGACAATGGATGCAGTACATGTAGTAGATTTGTTTTTTAGAGAAGTGGTCAGATTGCATGGATTACCTAGGAGTATTGTTTCAGACAAGGATACAAAATTTGTTGGTTACTTTTGGAGGACACTTTGGAAGAGGCTGAAGACATATTTGAAATTCAATTCTACTTTTAACCCATAGACTAATGGACATACATAGGTAGTAAAAAAGAGTTTAAGGATTTTTTTGAGATGTTTGCTTGGAGAAAAGACTAGAAGCTGGGATTTAGTCCTTGCACAAGCAGAGTTTGCTTACAATAATTTAGTGAAAAGGAGTACAGGAAAGATGCCATTTGAGATTGTTACTGGAGTTCACCTTAGAGGTATATCAGAGTTAGGAGACATTAGTAGGAAAGATAAGAGGAGGGCATAAGTAGAAGAATTTGTAGAACACATGAAGAAGTTGCATATTCAAGTGAAACAACAATTGGAAGACATGAACCAAAAGTATTAGGAGAAGGCAAATGACAAGAGGAGACATAGGGGATTAGAAGTTGGAGATGAAGTGATGGTATATTTGAGGAAGGAGAGATTTCTAGTTGGAACATACAACAAGCTAAAGATGAGGAAGTTTGGGCCTTGTAAGATCTTTAAGAAATTTGATTCTGGAAATGCATATGAAGTGGAGTTATTGGAAGGTATGGGAATATCACCTATATACAACATTGCAGATCTATATCAGTATCATGAAGCAAAGTTAAGTGAAGATAGTGAAATAAAATTGGAGAATTAGTTTCCTAAACAATAGTCAGATGAGATTGAAGAGATTTTGGATGTTAGAGATGGGAGGAAGAATCGTGGAAAAAAGTACAAGGAATATCTTGTGAAATGGAAAGGTAGACCAGTTGAGGATTCTTCTTGGATTTCTCAGGTTGAGGTAGACCATCTTGGTTTTCCTTTGGCCCCTGAAAAGTGAGGGACTCACTTTTCATTTACCCCAGATGTCTGATGCAGGAGCATCCTTGGTTCTTGGTAATCTTACATGAACAAAAACTATTTTCTTTTAGTTTTGTTCTTGTTTTTGTTCTTGCTTAGTTCATGTTGGTGGAATCGTCATCTTTTATCACTAGACCTTATGGATCTTGGAGTACATCATCTACATGTTCATTTTCCTTATTCCAATATTTTAGTGTGATTGGATCTTTTTTTGGCAAGTTATCGCTTCCAAAATTCTTGGCAGTTTCTTGAACCGACACAAGAATAATTTCAAACCTTTTGGCCAGTTCGATCATTGTGGATCATCCTCGTAACTTGCCAATCTAAATGGTATAATTTTAAATGTTCCTTGGAGTTTCCCTAACCTTCAGTATAGGTCCACACTTCATCTTATGCACTTGTTGAAGAGTAATTCAAATTTGAGGCCGACCTATTCATGTGCATGTTACATTTTTTTTCCTTGGACAATGTGATGATCTTTGGCTGATGCAGATGTTTCTTGAGTTGCGGATATAGTATAAAGCTTGTAATCAATCATTAGAATAGGCAGTTGATTTAGTAGTTGATTAAGTGAGTTAAGATAGATTCAATTGTAATTTTCAGCTCACATATAGGAGCATGTTAGATTATTGCATATCTTATTAGGCCTGTGACCCGAATTTGTAAGCTTGAATGTTGTCAGCCGAATGTAACTGAGATAATTGTTAATGAGAATATTTTCATCTACATTTTCCTCCAAATTTTGTGTTGCTTTCATTGTGTTACTCTTGTTGCACGGTCCAGATTGTTCTCTTTGAGGACCCTCCAACTGTGGTTGCACCACTGCTCAATTACAAAAGGGCTCACTACCCAAAGAAAGATTCAGATTAAAACCATCTAGATTTGAACTAAGAAAATAGCATCTGCTAATGCCTGATTACCATTCCAGTTAAGCACATGAACACTTCTTCAACCTTTTCACTCTTCTTCACTCTACTTCACACTTTGCTTTGCCTTCGAAGGATCTGAACAATATTCACACATAGGACTCCCACATTTCACACTTGCACACTTCCAAATGATCAAACAATCGCTCTTATATATCCACAACATGGAATTAAGTCGCTTCAAGCCGGCCACAAAGAAATAATAAAATAATTATAAATAGTCAGCCCAAAACACAAAGATTATTCGTGCGAATCAACCAAGGTCTGCCACAACATAGTGTAGACCCAAATCAACAACTCCAACACAAAAAAACTTCAATTAATTTCTCCTCGAAGATCCACAATGCGCTTCAACACCTAGTCGGCCATGAGCATGAAAAACATGAACACACAAGAGAAAATATTGGAACACAAGCACAACGATCAATGCGGACATGCAACATAGATAGAGAATGAACTAGAAACATCCACAAACACCATGAAACACCAGAGAATCATCCACAACAAATGAACTTACAGAAATCACTTGATCTTCATTCAGGAACACAAACTGAAGTAACATAAAAACTTTCAGAATACAAATCTTCATAACTTGATAAAATCTTCATGTGAATCTCTGAAACTTGACGTGGATAAACTAGACATACTCAATAAGAAACCTTTTAGTCCACAACAACTGATCATCAATGTACTGATCACATTGATAGGGTGATCTTCACTTCTCCACTGACAACTTGTAGCACTTCTTATTATAATTTTCTCAATATCCTCGACATATGCAACTTCCAATAAAACAGTGCTAATAGTGTTGACATCAATGACAACCACATATCAACAACACAACCACAACATCCAACAATATCCCCCCTTGGCATTGATGCAAACACATGACGTTAAAAATACCATTACCACAACACTTACTCCTCCTTAGGTTCTAACTCTTCTCTCCTCAACTCTTCTCCCACAAATATTTTTTAGATTGTCCTTCTCCCCCTTTGACATAAATTCCAAAGATCTCTTCTATGCAAGCTCTGGACCACATATCTAAACACCTGAACATTAGACTACCCCTGAGTAGCAACTAACAATATCAATCCAGAACAAAATTTGACCATGAAGTGCACGGATTGATGCAAACCAACGCATCTCTAGTTCATATCAAAAGGGTTAATCACCCCTAACATCGCTCTGAGATACTCAAAAGTAGCCTTTTGCAATGACTTGGTCAAAATGTCTATAAAATGTTCTTTGGTAGGAACACACTCCATTCTGACTTCTTTCTCACTCACTTTCTCCCTTAGGAAGTGAAAATTGATTGATATATGCTTAGTCTTAGAGTGTAGCTCCAGATTCTTTGATATGTTTATTGCACTTGAGTTATCATAGTATATAACAATAGGCTCATCATATACAACTCTGATATCTTTCAGCATCTATTTCATCCACAACACTTGAGTACAATTATTTACAACAACAATATACTTTTCCTCAACAGCAGATAGGGAAATGGAATTATGCTTTTTACTCAACCAAGACACCAACTTCTTCCCTAGGAAGAAGGCACCGCCACTAGTTCTTTTCATTTCATCGACATCTCCTACCCAATCCGCATTTGTATAGGAATTCAAAGTAATATCATCATCTTTAGGATACCGAAGCCCAAAGTCAAATATTCCTTTTAGATATCTAAAAATTCTCTTTACAACAGTCACATGAGATTCTTTCAGATCAGCTTGAAATCTAGCAACCATACACACAACATTCATGATGTCTAGTCTAGTCTGATTCAAATACAACAATCCACCAATCATTGACTTGTATCTTGTTTTATTTTCCTTAGGAGAATCATCATTATGTGTTAAATTGCATCCGGTTACCATGGGTGTATGAACAAGATTTGAGTCTTCCATACGAAACTTCTTCAGCAACTCTCTCACATATTTGGACTCAGCTATGAAAATACCATTGTCTAACTAAGTGACTTGTAATCCCAGAAAGAACTTCATCTCTCCAATCATACTCATTTCAAATTCACTTTTCATTTCATCAGCAAACTTCATACATAGATCATCATCTCCTCCAAAAATAATGTCATCAACAAAGAATTCAATAATCAACTCTATATCATGATCCAACTTAAAATACAAGTTGCTATCAACAATACCTTTATTGAATCCAAGCTTTAGTAAGTATTTATCCATTCTGGCATACCAGGCTCTGGGGGCTTGCTTGATTCCATACAAAGCTTTCTTCAATCATAAAACCATGTCTTCCTTATTAGTCAGTTGAAATCCATCTGGCTGTTCAACATATACTTATTCTTCTAATTCACCAACTAGAAAAGTTGACTTCATATCCATTTGATAAACTTTATAGTTCTTATATGTGACATAAGCAAGAAATAATCTCATAGCTTCAATTCTGGCAACATGGGTAAAGGTTTCTTCAAAATCAATACCTTCCATTTGTGAATGCCCTTTACATACCAGTCTTACTTTATTTTGAACCACTTCACCTTGTTCATTCAGCTTATTCTGAAAGGCCCATTTAGTACCAATCACATTTTTATCTTTAGGTATGGGAACAAGAATCCATATATCATTATTTTCAATTTGCATCAATTCTTCCTTCATAGCTTCTATCCAGTGTTCATCATTACAAGCTTCATTAACATTGTTAGGCTCAGTCTTGGAAATTAGACAATATTCTTCCGCAATCCTTCTTCTATTCTACACACCTTTATTCTTATCTCCTATAATTTGAACTTTAGAATGATTTAGCTTGCATACCTCAAAATTTTAGGATTCTCTCGCACTTCTGGTTCTTTTCTTCTTTCTTGTGCACTTCCACTTGTCTCTCCTTCCTAATTTTCTTGATTTATTAGAACAATTTGAACTTGATTCTGTGTCTGAGCATTCTTCATTTTTTCTATACTATCTTGCTAATCATCTGAATAATATCCATAGTATCTGGATGATTTGGCATAATCCTCATCAACTCTAACATTTGCACTTTCAACCATTTTTATCAATCTTCTATTATAGCACTAGTAAGCCTTGCTTTTAGTAGAATAACCTAGAAAGATTCCTTCATCGCTCCTTGCATCAAATTTTCCTATGTTCTCATCTCTCTTAATATAATACTTGCTTCCAAATATCTTGAAATATTTAACAGTAGGCTTATAACCAAACCATAGCTCAAAAATAGTCTTACCAGAAATACCATTGACATTTACCTAGTTTAGAGTGTACATAATAGTTCGTACAACTTCTCTCCAATAGATGTAAGGCACATTTCCTTCCAACATCATTGTTCTAGAAGCATCCATAATTGTTCAATTCTTTCTCTCTACAACTCCGTTTTGTTGAGGGGTTTAGGGAGCAGATAACTATCTTCTGATTCCATGCTCTTCACAGAATGAATTGAACTCCTGGGAGGTGAACTCGCCACCTCTATCTAACCTTAGGCATTTGATCTTCAGACCTGTCTCATTCTCTACCATAGCTTTGAAAATTTTGAACTTCTCTAATTCTTCACATTTTTCTCTTAAGAAAGCAACCCATATCATCCTAGAGTAATCATTAATAAGCAACATAAAGTACCTTTCTCCTTGTAGACTTTTGATTCTGGATGGGCTACACAGATCAGTATGCACCAACTCTAGTACTTCATTAGAATGATGATTTTTTCTCCGAAAAGAAACTCTAGTCTATTTTCTCATCTGACATTCCTTGCATATTGTGTTAGTAGGCTTCACTAGCTTAGGTAGATCTCTTACTGCTTGGGTGAAGCTTACCTTCACAATGTTATCAAAATTCACATGACACAACCTCCTATGCCATAACCAACTTACATCCACTTGAGCAATTAAACAACTTACATCAACACTTAGGTGAAAAATATTACCTTTTTTCTTTGTACCTAAATCAATTACATTTCCAGAAGTTCCAAGTATCCTGCATCTTCCATCGTTGAAATAAAGAGTGTAACCCTTGTCCAACACTCAATAGGTTATGCTTCAACCCTTCAACATAAAGGGCATCATCAATGCTATGTTTACCACCAAGCCAAATAGATCCTTTGCCACGAATCACACCAACATTGTTATCTCTGAATCTTACAATCCCACTATCATATTTATTTAGACTTAAAAATTTGTGTTTCTCACCAGTCATATGATGTGAGCATCCGTTGTCAATAACCCACTCATCCTTTTCTTCAATTTAGGTTGCAAGATCTTTCTCAACTTTAGCATATTCAGTAGCCACCAGACCATTTTCCTTGATAGCAATGAAAGCCCATTCATCTTCATTTCCATTTTCTTTATCAGATTCTTCATCAGTCACACCTTCTTCAACATAATAGCATTTCTTTTGGAATCTAGGTTTGTAAGGTTTAGACCTAGGAACTCTTTCGGGACACCTTGAAGAAAAATGACCTATTTTATTGCAAGAGAAACATTTGATAGGCAACTTTCCTTTATACTTACCTTGTCCTCTGCCATCTTTCTTCAGAATCAGTGCTTCTAGCTCTTCTACCTCTCTTTCTTCATCTTCAAGCTGTTTCATCTCTTCCTCATACTTGAATGTCTTTCTAGAACTTTCTTTAAGATCATATCTTTCCTTGTTTCTTTTGGATACAAAAGCCTTAAATGCATATTCAACCTTAGAAAGGGCATCACCAAATTCACTCAACTCAAAAGTAGCAAGTTTACCAATCAACATATCTCTTGTCACATTTGTTACTGTTTTGAGCTCTTCAATAGCATGAGCCTTTGATTTGTAAGAGGGAGGCAATGATCTGAGAACTTTATGTACAATTTCTTGTTCATCCAAGATACCGCCAACACATCTAATACCCATCACAAGTTCATTCACTTTTTGCATAAAAGAAGAAATATTTTCATCTTCACCCATCTTCAAAGTTTCATAATTTCCTTTCAAACTTGTTAGCTTAGCAACCTTCACAAGTGCATCTCCTTCATATAAATTCTCCAGCTTCTTCCAGATCTCATGAGCTATCTTCAGATCCATCACATTTGTCATTTTTGAATACATTAGAGAACTTAACAAAGCTTTAATAGCCCTGATGTTAATCTCAACCTCTTTAACTTCATCAAGAGTGTAAGGACCATTATGAGGAATAACATATTTTTACTTTGTAATCTTCCAAAAGGGTCCACCAATACACCTCAAATGACATTCCATTATGGTTTTCCACAAAGAGTAATTTGTTCCATCGAATCTAGGACTGTCCTTCTTGTATGATGTCATCTCGGATCACCTCAAGCTTTTAAAATCTTCAGAGGAACCTGCTTTGATACCAATTGTTGGAAAAATAAGGACATACAACTGAGAGGGGGATGAATCAGTTGTCACAAAATTTTAAACTCATTCAACTTAATTAACCTTATTCATAGGTCTGATCATTAATCATGAAAGCATAAATGAACAACACATCAAAAGCACACATAACACCAAGAGTTTTTACGTGGAAACCTTGTTAGGGGAAAAACCACGGTGGAGGTTAGTCCACATTATTATACCTTGTTAAAATTATAGAGAAGTATGAATGGGAATACACATGCATTCAGGAACACTACCTATAGCTCATTGCCCAATTATAAGAGGGCTCACTGCCCAAATAAAGATTTGGATTAAAACCATCCAGATTTGAATTGAGAAAATAACATCTGCTAATGCCTGATTAAAATTCTAGTTAAGCACATGAACACTTCTTCAACCTTCTTCACTCTTCTTCACTCTACTTCACACTCTGCTTTTCCTTTGAATGATCTAAACAATATTTGCACATAGGACTCCCACACTTCACACTTGAACAGTTCCAAATTATCAAACAATCGCTCTTATATATCTACAACATGTAATTAAATCACTTCAAGTCGACCACAAAGAAATAATCAAATAATTACAAATAGTTGGCCCAAAACACATAAAGATTATTCATGTGAATCAACCAAGGTTGGCCACAACATAGTGTAGACCCAAATCAACAACTCCAACATGAAAACACTTTAATTAATTTCTCGTTGAAGATCCACAATGTGCTTCAACACCTAGTCTGCCATGAGCATGAAAAACATTAACACGCAAGAGAAAATCTTGGATCACAAGCACAAAAATCAATGCCAAAATACAACATAGATAAGGCACGAACTAGAAACATCCAAAAACACCATGAAACACCATGAAACACCAGAGAATCTTCCACAACAACTAAAATTATAGAAATCACTTGATCTTCATTCAAGAACACAAACTGAAGTAATAGAAAAATAGTCAAAATACAAATCTTCATAGCTTGATCAAATCTTCATGCGGATCTTTGAAACTTGGCATGGATAAACTAGACATACTCAGTAAGAAACCATTTAGTCCACAACAACTGATCATCAACGTATTGATCACATCGACAGAGTGATCTTCACTTCTCCACTAACAACCTGTAGCACTTCTTATTATAATTTTCTCAATATCCTCAACATATACAGCTTCCAATACAACAATGCTAATAGTGTTGACATCAATGATAACCACATATCAACAACACAACCACAACATCCAACAAGGGTTTTGTGCCACAAGGCAAAGACATCAACCAAAAACCTCCTTGACATGACAGGAGAGAGAAAAAAACAAGATATGAAGAGAGACAATTAGGAAAAAGAGGAAGAACAACAAAAAGAAACAATAAGAAAAAATAAATAAATAATTAAATTAATAATAAGGAGCAAAAGAATTAACAAATCTCAATCAAAAAGAAATAATGAAAAAGGGAAAAATAAAAAACCACAAAAGTAAAGACGAAAAATAATAATAAAAACTTTAAAAAATTCAAATTGTTATGATAATAGATAATATGACTATCTATTATTATAAGATAATAGATAGTCATATTATCTAATATCATAAGAAATTCAAATTGTTATAAGATAATAGATAGTCATATAATCTAATATCATAAGAAATTCAAATTGTTATAATAATAGATAGTCATATTATCTATTATCATAACAATTTGAATTTTTTAAATTTTTTATTATTGGATTTTTGTTTTTAATTTTGTGGTTTTTATTTTTCCCTTTTTCATTATTTTTTTTTATTGAGATTTGTTAATTCTTTTGCTCATTATTAATTTGTTATTTATTTATTTATTTATTTTTTCCTGTTGTTTCTTTTTGTTGTTCTTCCTCTTTTTCCTAATTGTCTCTCTTCTTATCTTTCTTTTTTCTATCTCCTTTAAGTCAAGGAGGTTCTTGGTTGATGTCTTTGCCTTGTGTGGCGTGCAACCCTTTCTCCCTCCTTCCTATCTCATACCTTTTTATGCTTTCTTGGTTTGCAACTTATTATTCTTATCCAGGATCTCTCATTTTTATCCTGATGATGGATCATAGAGTGTGATCTGAAATGTTGATGCAAAAATATTTACACAATCAAATCCAAAAACATTCAATCAATATTGTTATGGATTGTGGAAAGCTGTTATTCTTAATCTCTTTAATTGTTACAATAACAAGGCATCAAATTAAGCAAAAATTAAAATAAATTCATTTGAAGCCATATGGGATGATGAATTATATCACAAATATGATAAGAAACATCAAGAAACAAATACACAAATATTTCCTTCAACCAATCTTCTTTCACAAGTTTTTGCTCCTACAACCTACAACCTTCAATGAGAAGACTCTGTTGCAATAAACCTCTGAATCTCAAAACCTTTTGTTGCTGCATGAGCATCTTCAAACCTGAAAATAATGGAGTTTTTGGACTCCTCTCCAAGAACTATGCCTACAACCTCCTCCAAAAATTTGGAAAATGACCCTTGCAAAATTGTCAAGTTTTCAAACTTTTTTCAAAGAATCCACCTCCATTTACCTATAACTCCAAATTTCTATGTCCAACATGGAAGAATCCTCATAAAAATGCATTAAATGAATATTTTAAATGTTAAAAGGTATCTTTGAACCCACTTTCATGAAATTTTCAAATTTGGTTGACAACTAGGACTCTCACTCCACTCAATAGAACCCCGAAAAAGCAAAAATCAAACAACTCAATCTTGGGTGCCCAAATTTCCACTATTATATTTAAGGAATAATAAATGAGTTGTCACAAAGTGTAACTCTCAAAAATTCATGCCTAGCTTTATCTTTTTAATTTTTCAAGTTTTCAAAGTTGCCTCCTTAACTATCTCCCACTCAAAATTTGCAATATTAAATAAGACCAATAATGTAATAAATATAATTTAGGCCTAATATTACAATTTATTCATCTAACAACATTATTTCTCAAACCAAAAATAAAATACTCTTTTTGGTTGATGCAAGATTTCCTTTGTCCGTGGATGCTCCTACATCAAATATTCCTCCAAAATGCTTTGTAATCATCACCATACTAGGACCGCCATTATAAATACAACTACAATTTATCATAGGAAAATAAATAACAAATATTTTTCCTCTCATGTCCTCTAGGACACTTTCCAAAGAACGTGGAGACACATAAAATCAACTTAGGATATCAATTATAATATCACCTATCCTAACATTCTCCCACTTGACATTATACATTGCAATTACATCCATGAGATACATTAAAAATATAATAAAGTATAGTGATCAAGGCCAATGGCCTTCCTACACCAAGAGAACTTATATGTGGTCACTGGATTTATGAGAGAATCAGCAAGATTATCCAAAGTGTCAACCTTATCAATCAAGACCTTACCATTCTCAACCATTTCTCACACAAAGTGATATTGAAAATCAACATGCTTAGTACAAGCATGCTACATAGGATTTTTGGCCAAACATATGGCACTCTGACTGTCACATCCAATCCTTACTATCCTTCAACTAAAACCAATACCTTTACCAAGTCTCTATAACCAAACCACCTCCTTAGAGGCATGTGTAGCAGCCATATACTTTGTTTTGATGATGGAAAATGAAACCATAGGTTATCTCTTACTCATACAAATCACTGCACCTCCAAACAAAGTAAAAACATAGCCACTAGTGGACCTTCCACTATCCAAGTCACCTACCCATCTACATCAAGAAAACCCTGTATGTTCAATGACTTGACCACATCATCAACACCACTCTGATATACCAAATAGTAATAAGAAGTACCACGTAAATATCTAAACACCCTTTTAACAAAATTACAATGCTCTCTACTAGGGTTACACATAAACCTACTAAAAACTCCCACTTCTTGGGCTATATTTTGTCTAGTGCAAACCATTGCATACATCAAACTACTGACAACACTAGCATAAGGAAATTTAGACATCTCTTCAAAATATTCATCAAAATTAGACAAATGTCTAAACTTGACTTAATACCAATAAAAAATGGAATATTTACTAGTTTATAGTCATGCATACTAAACCTTTGCAAAATGGTATCAACATACTTACTTTGAATTAACCAAAAATTTAGATGTGAACTCGATCCCTACTGATTCCCATCCCAAGAATATATTTAGCAGCCCCCAAATCCTTCATATCAAATGTGCCAAAAACCTAACTGATAAGCTCCCCAATCATCACCTTGTTGTTACCCATTAAAAACATGTCATCAACATACAATAAAATGAATAATATCTAATCATCAATAGTCTTAATATAAATGCAATGATCATCTTCACTTCTAACAAAACCTAAATTCAATACAAAGGCATCAAAATTCTGGTACCACATCTTGGGTGACTGTTTCAAACCATATAATGGTTGTTTAAATATACAAACTAAGTGTTCTTTTCCTTTCACAACAATACTATTAGGCTATCACACATAAATTTCCTCCTCAAGATCCCCATGCAAGAAAGAAATTTTAACATCCATTTGCTCTATTTCAAAATCATAAGCAACAACAATAGAAAATATGAATCTAATAGAAGTTAACTTAGCAACATGAGAGAAAATTTCATTGAAATCAACTCTGTCTCTTTGGGAGTAGCCCTTGGCCACCAATTTGGCCTTATACCACTCTGACCGACCATCTACACCAAATTTCTTTTTAAATACCCACTTGCAACCAATGGGAGTCCTTCCTTTGGGAAAACTAACAAGATCCAAAGTATCACAACTATTGAAAGCCATCATCTCCTCCTACATGGCCTGCATCCAAGACTCACTTTCCTCTAAAGAGAGAGCCTTCCTAAAGGATCTAGGTTCATCATCAGTACACAACAAAGCAAATACACAATGATAATCTGATGGGCTATATGTGTCAACTAGATTATGTATTTTTGTGGATCTTTTCAAGGTAGGAGTAAGGGGCTCTTACTATTCTTCTTCTTCTTTTGTAAGCTAATCTTGCACATTATTTGAACTCTCTAAACCTTCTTCTTCTTCTCCATCAACTAATTTATCTGGTTGTTCTTCCACATGTGCATCTTCTTATATTTTTATCTTTGTATCGAAGTGCACTATTTTTGTCCTATCTTTCTCCTTTGGTTGTTCCTCACTTGAGTAAGCTCTAAACACCCTGAAAATCACATCTCTAGAGAAAACCATTTTACGAGTTAGTGGATTTCAAAGATTATAACCTTTTACATTCTCACCATAACCAACAAAGATGCATTCATGTACTTTTGGATCCAATTTAGACTTCTCTTGAGGCACATGAACAAAATCCTCACAACCAAAGACCCTTAAATGTGAACTAAAATTCTTTCTACATATCCACACTTCATAAAGAGTTTTATCAACAAGAGTTGAACACAGAGATCTATTAATCAAATAACATGTAGTATTTGCAACTTCTACTTGTAACTAAGGAAAAAAGTTAGGTTAGCATGAAATAAAATGCATAAACAAAAGCTTAGCTAAAGAATGAAGTACAGTGGAGTAAAAAATGCATAAAAAAAGAACAATCTCACCAAAAGTCTTCATTCCCTCCATGATTGACCTTCATTTCCCTTCTCCATTTGCTGCAAAATGGTGTTTTCCCTCATATTTTTTATGAGCAGTTATGACTATAACTAAGCCCTAAGCAAATATTGAAGGATTTATACTATTGTTGCAAGTGTACTCAAGCAAGCTTAAAGTATGCAAAAAATATGAAGTTATGACAACATGGAGTGTGTCAAATGAGGCCAAAATTGTCTTTTTATAGAAAAGACAATTTTGGATGAATGGCTAGGATTGTCAGATAAGAGATGCCCTAAGATCAAGGGTTGAAATTAAATGTGACAACCAACAATTAGGGTTAGGGCAACATTACAGTAAAATTTGAAATGAAGGGATGAGATTTGATTTTAGAAAAATCAAATCAATGGACCAAAATGTATGTGACAGAGATATTGGGCACGAAAAAAGAGGTTGTTGGAGAATCAAATAATAATTTAAAATTATTTGATTTTAAGAGGTTGAGTTGACCTTTTGAATTAAAAATTAATTTAATTCAAAAGTGGTGGGGTCATGTGATAGTAAATAATGATTTTAAATTATTTACTTGGTGAGAAAAAAGAAAGTGGACAATTTTAAATAACTAATTTTATTTAAAATTAGAAAAAGCCAAGGTGGACAATAATTAAATAAATTTGAATTTATTTAATTATAGAGAGACATTAGAAATTAGCGACATATTTAAATAAAATAAATATAATTTATTTATTTAAATAGTGAGGAGGAATAAAAGATGTGAATTAATTAGATAATTGAGAATTATTTAATTAATAGTTGAATTTGGACTATATGACATAATTAAATATTTTAATTATGTTAAAAAGAAATATGGAGAAAATAAAGTTTGCAGGATTAGGTCAATTTTATGTGTCTACATTTTACCCCTCTTTGTCATAATGTAGTTTATCGCATTGTGACAAAGAAAATTTAGTTCAAGACATGCCCCAACGAAGGTACAGATAGCTATGCCCCCTCGGCAAAATTTGCAAATTTTGGCTCGGTGCTGGAAAATTTTGGAAAGTGTCTTGACAAGTCAATTTGATGATAAAAAAAATAATGGCGTAGTCAGTTTTGAATTTTGACGAGTTTAAGGTAGTCAACAGGGTGGTCAAACATGGTCAAATGTGCGTCCAATTATGAACCCTTCAAGGAAACCCTAATTTTCACCCTATAAATAGGCTTGATTTGGGTACAAAGGTAATTCATTTTCACATTTGTCATTTGAAGATTCAGAGCTTAGAGCTAGAAGACCTTGCACAAAGATGGTGATTCCAGTAACAGATCATCGAGGATATCGAGTATGGACCTACTAATGGCCAAAGGGCGTGGAACCACCTATAAGTACCCTATACCTACTTTGTACTTTTCTCATTTTTCATGTTTTTAGGGTGTTAAAGTGAGGATAGCAGATGTGTTGTGACACATCTACATTTGTGAATGATGCAAATGTGTTCACGTTGAAGAAATTTAATGCATCATGATGCAAATGCAAGGGATGGGCTAGGTTAAGATTTAAAGAGACGCAAATGCAAGCCGGTGCGACACAAGCGCCAAAATGCAATACATGTGTCAAGTCAGGTGACACAATTGCGACAATGCTACACAAAGATGAGATTATGGAATGCAAGTGTGTTAAATTGATGCAACTAATGGCTGGAATAACATAAGTGATACATTATGATGCATGTGCAAAGCCAAATGACACAATCATCATGGAGAGACACATTTGCAAGGTGAAACGACACATTCGACTTGGCACAAGGCAAGTGCAAGCAAAAATGACGCAATTGATTTTAGCTAGGGTTAACTCAATTTACTCTCAGTTTCTTTGAATACTTTTGATTAGATAGATGATAATGATGATTTTGAACAATGTGCTAACCTCTATTTCTGTGTATGTAGAAATGATTACCACCTATACACACATAAGAGTTTAGACCAGTGACATATGCGTTTACAGATTAGCTGAGGGATGGTGAGCGGAGGCGAATAGTGCAGTTGGGACTATTCCATGTTACCTATATGCCCATTGTCAAGAAAATAGGGGCCTACTAATAGCACTTGCAGAGAGATGGCACTTTGAGACTTGCTTGTCTCACTTGTTGACTGGAGAGGCCATGATGACCATGGAGGATGTTTACAAGGTTTTTCGGATTCCCAAAAGAGCGGGTTGTCTATGATCCACGACGGGGACTCTAGGCCATGATAGAGTATTATGAGTAGATGATGTCGCATAGCTAGGCATCGATGGATATGAGATCAAGTGGGAGTTCATGGTTGAGCATTACGACTGATGGGATGCAATGTTGTGTACTTTGATTGCCAGTGTGTTGATTCTAGATTGCCATGGACATGGTTTCCCGATTGGATGGGGAGATGTGCTTATTCACATGAGGCAGGACAAGAATGTGTTTGCATGGGGACCATGCCTTCTAGGCATGCTATATCATCAACTACATGATATTGCATATAGGCAGTCGAGCAGTATCAGTTGTGGTACTACACTTTTGATGATCTGGGCCTGGGAGTATATTCTCGTATTTTGACCACCATTGTAGAGACAACTTGCCTAGGGTATGCCATATGTCTACTTATATGGGGGTGCCTTTTCACATACATGAGTCAGAGACGCAGGATTCTAGCATCATGAAATTGACACATTGATGGGATTTGTGTGGAGGTCGTACAAAGACTGTGGACAGTGGCCAGGAGAGGAGGATCACCTTTCATTTTGTAGATAGTTCAGATATTTAATTGGATGGATGGTTCATTCATAGCTTATTATTTAGATATACCTACCCCAACAGGTATTACGACAGTTTGGGGGGCAACAGGATGGTCCCATAGGCACAATAGAATATGCATGATCATCACAAGAGACTATGTGGGGGCCACCGATATTAGTCCCATTGGCTGAGCCACATATTGATGGATTGGTTGCACAATAGTGGGGATGGAGTGGGGTCCAGTGGATGCGGGGAACACAATAGATTATGATGCATGGTGGCTGATACACAGGCTACCTCCTTAGATAGATCTTGATCAACTAACACTAGTGGATTGATAAGTAGTGGTACCACGGGCTCGCCGAGGAGGGCGAGGAGGTAGGGATGGCGATAGGGGGAGAGGGAGAGATGGAGGTAGAGGGAGGGATGGAGGTAGAGGAAGCATAGGTAGAGGTGATGATGGTGGTAGGAGGAGGCGAGGAGGAGATGGTGGGAGGGGGCAAGCCAGGAGAGTGTGCCAATGGGTCAAGTGAGTCTCACTAGAATCAATCTTAGAGGAGGGAGAGGAGGAGGGGAGAGAGGAGGGTTGACAGGAGGAGGAGAGAGAGGAGGGCTGATAGGAGGAGGTGAGGGAAGAGGTAGAGCAACTAGAGGGGTAGCAACCAGAGGGAGAGGTGCCAAGGGAGGAGGATGTGCATATAGGAGAGGAGGCACTGGATGTTGGTGGAGAGGAGGAGATAGGGGGAGATGAGGAGATTGATATCGGTGGGGAGGAGGATATGGATGAGATCGAGAGACATCTCATAGATCAGATGGTGGATGGGGAGGAGGAGATAGCCAGGAGACCACCATTGCCATGAGATGCTATAGTGGATTAGTGGCTGGCAGACATGTAGAGCAAGTTGGATGAGGCCCTCACTCGTATCAGGACCTTGGAGGTAGAGCTGGAGGTGACGAGGGTGGAGAGAGACTAGGAAATGGTAAGGCAGTAGGAGTTGTAGAGCTAGTGTTCAAAGTTTGCATAGTTATGTATTGGGCCAGTGGGGGAGATTGCTAGAGAGATGGCCAGGGTGAGTGATAGCCAGACATGATACAAGATGCTATATGAGCGAGTAGTGCCAGCAGAGCAGTAGGATCCTAGTTTGACTTGGTCTCAAAGTAGGATACAGAGTGGCTCAAGGAGCAACAACAGGAGCTAGAGTAGTGTGGGTGGATCTACTTCATTGGGACAATCCTCAAGACAAAAATCCCACCACAGTCATAGGCATTCATCAGGGCACAAGTCCATCCACAACCACACATCATAGTCAGCCACCTGTCATAGTACTAGGGTCATCATTGTGGCATCCTATCGGGTCTCCATAAATACCATCAGTGCTAGTGAGAGAGCATCATTTACCCTGTTCTTCACCTCGAGGGGATGAGGAGAGTACCATTTAGGGCATGCTATATTGACATTATGTTTGGACATTTTATATATTGACCATCAAGCCTGCGAGCTCTATTTTTGGGATTCCTCGAGACTCTATCCTATGACATGATTTTGAGATATATATATATATATATAGATATATATATGATGCAGTTTTGGTGCGGATTCTATTATATGTGTTATGTTGTGATGCCTTATGATTTTATTATGCTCATGTGATATGATGTATGTGATGATTCCTATGATGATGCATTTATATGTTATGTGATGTATGCATTTATGATGGTTATTTATGATGAGATGCAGTGATGATACTACTTTATGTATGATGGTTATTTTATGATGATGATGATAATTTTCTATATGTGCCTAATAGATGCCATGTTTATGATTATGAATGCATTGATGTATGATTATGTATGTATGGACTATGCGATATATCATGCTTTATGTTATGATCCTAAATGTGTATGCATTAATGATATGGATGATGTATGAAAATGTTTAATGCACCTATATGCTATGTGAATGTCAATGGATGAATGCAAATGATGTATTTATGCTGATGATGTAAATGCAACTATGTGAATGAATTTATGTAAATGTATAATGTACTAATGCAATTTCTATATATGAGCATGTATGCAATTATATTTTTGTATGTCACAAGATATCATCAACAGGTGGAAGAAGAGAGATCAGACAAAAGGCATGGATATCATCAGGAGGCAGAAGAAGAGAGAAGATCAGATAGAAGGGAGATGGATTATGTGAATGCAATGGATGAATGCAAATGATGTATTTATGCTGATGATGTAAATGCAACTATGTGAATGGATTTATGTAAATGTATAATGTACCAATGCAATTTCTATATATGAGCATGTATGTAATTATATTTTTGAATGTCACAGGATATAATCAGGAGGCAGAAGAAGAGAGAAGATCAGATAGAAGGGAGATGGATGTTAGTGCAGAGAAAGGATCCTTCACTATATTTCCAAAGAAATAATAGGTGTTTCTCTAATAATCATTGGGAGAATTGTTGTAATGGCCAAAAAACACCATGATATGACATAAATCAATGGTGTGCATGGTTGTAATATCACATAGAACAAGCGTTCGTAGACAAGGATGATTATGACTCATACGAGGAACTCAATTTCCCTAGTCTTTTTGTCACAACCAACCACAAACAAGAAAGACAAGCCATGAAACATCGTTGCTCCTCTAAATCCTGATGTAAAGACATCCTCGAGGAACTAGCCGCATGATTGTTTGAAAAGACAAGACAAGCATCATGATACATCATTGCTCCTCTAAATCCTGCTGTCAGGACATCCTCGAGGAACTAGCAACATGATGAAAAATTAAATGACAAGTGCCAATATGAAAGATAGTGTTTTCCAAGTATGTTTAAATGTCAAGTGTTTTGATGTCGAGATGTCAGGTTTGACGAAGTCTAGGTTTATGTGTGACAGATGCTAGGTAATGTCAAATTGAGGAAGGACACATCCTGAATGATGTCAATGTTGAAAGGATCAATCCTCAAATGTCAAGAGAATCCCTCAAAATTCCAAATGACAGAGTCAATGTTTTAGAAAGATATATCCTAAAGCATAAATAATTGACAAGAGTTGTTCTTTGGAAAGATGTATCTGAAGAATAACCAAGAGTTGACAAGTTGACTTGTTATGAGAGTTTGACCAAAGTTGACTAGATGACTAGATTGATGCATGTTTGCATTGACATGCCAATTTAATTGAAATGTCAATTTAGATGATTATCACAGTTTGTTTAAGAGTTGTTTGATTTTAGGATGGAAAAGAATCCATTTGATTTGAAAATATTTGATGTGTGTGATAGTGAATGTCATGAACCCTAATGGACTGACCTAGTGCAGCCTTGGGGGCTCATCAATTGATGGCCTTGCCTACGTCATACACTCAGAGACCTCATAGTTCAACACGACCAATGACTTTGTCTTATTGATCAAAGATTGAGTCATGATTTTATTTGGACAAACCTAAAAGGACTGACCTAATGTCTCGAGGGCTCAAAGATGAGCCTTGCCTATGTATAAAATGTGCAGAGACAACGTAGTTCGACAATGACAAAGACTGACACAATGACATGACATACTGTGACTCTATTTTTGGGATTTTTGGGTGTTATTTGGATGTTTTTGTGTTTTTGACATGTTTTGAATTTTTTGAATTTTGAAGTTTAATAAAAAAAAATTTAGTTTTTCAGGATATTTTCTGATTTTTAGGGATTTTTTCAGGACTTTTTCTAATTTTTATGGCTTTTTCTAGGACATTTTCTAATTTTTATGGCTTTTTCCAGGACATTTTTTTATTTTTATGTCTTTTTTCAAGACTTTTTCTGATTGTCGGGACCATGTGTGAGACCCACTGCAGTCAGATGATAAGGGTTCCCCCAATCAGGTTGAGGACTAGCCAAGTTTAAGGAGATGAAAAAGGACGTGCTTGAGGTGAAAGGTGGAGGATATGCCAAACCTGATGTCAACCATTGTCAGCCATGGAAAGAAATGGTAGGACTTTATGATAGAAATTGTGAAGATGTTAGATGACTGGGTATTTGTTATGGACAAAGGCAGATGGAGTGACAGTAGATGGTGAAGCGAAGATTGACTACACATGGTGCATGTTTGCCATGTTTTCACCATGGTACTTATCTGAAATGCCACTGAAGTGGTTTTCACTATTAGACGAATTATTTCTCTTTACTATTTTTGATATTTTCTAATTTTTTTGGTGTCACGAAGATGCCTGTTTGCCAAGTTTTCATCAAGGTGATGATTTTTTTGTATTTTTATGGTTTTCATCCAAGCTCTCTAATGCTATGTGTAGAATTTACAAAGATGTAGACTGTTGATGGGTTCTGTCAATTGTTTTCTGTCTGGGGTAGCTAATTGATAAGCACCAAAACCAAATATGATAGTGATGATGTAAGGGCCTAGCCAATTAGGCTCAAACTTGCCAGGCTTCTCACAGACAGATTGATTCTTTGGATTTTGTATTAAGACCAAGTTTCCAATGTCAAATTTGTGGTCCATAACTCTCTTGTTATAACTATGAAAAAGGTGATTCTGATATGCCTGTAAATGATTCAAGGCATTTTGTCTTCATTCTTCTAACATTTCCAACTCATGTAGTCGAGACTGTCGGTACTCTTCTTCATCGATCAATCCATTCATAGAGACTCTGAGAGAGGGTATTTTGACCTCGATGGGCAGGATAGCTTCAACTCCAAAGACCAAGGAAAAGGGGGTGGATCCCATAGGTGTGTGGATGCTTGTGCGATAAGCTCATAAAGTAGGGTTAAGTTGTAAATACCAGTCATGACCAACGTCATTGATGGTCTTCTTAAGAATTTTGATAATTATTTTATTAGATGCCTCAGCTTGACCATTACCTTGTGGGTAATAGGGCATGGAGAAATGGTGTTGAATGTGAAAGCATTCACAAAGCTCACAAACGTCTTGATTTTTAAAGGGACAACCATTGTCTTTGATGATGGATTGTGGAGCACCATATCGACAGATGATGTAATTGAGGAGGAACTTGGAAATTTCCTTTCCGGTTATATATGTGAGGGGAATGGCTTTGATCCACTTGGTGAAATATTCAATGGAGGTGATAATGAATGTATGGCCATTGGATGAGGTGGGACAGATTTTACCCATGAGGTCGAGTCCCCATTGTGCAAAGGGCCAAGGAGAAGTGATTGGCCAAAGTTCTTTTGTTGGCGCATGAATTAGATCATTATGTACTTGACATTGACGACATGTTCTTACAAACTAAAGGGCATCCTTTTCCATTGTCGGCCAGTAATACCCAAGTCTCATAAATTTATTGGCTAAGGTTGGGCCACTCAAATGAGATCCGCATATACCGTCATGTACCTCACGTAAGGTTGTTTGTGCTTCATCAGTGTCAAGACATCGAAGAAGGGTATTGTCGAAGCTACATCGGTATAAGGTGTCACTGATGATGGTGTAATGGGTGGCCTTGCAGATAAAGGATTTACGTTGGTTATTGGAAAGGTTCAGCAGAAGTGTCTGGGACTAAAGGTAATCATATATGTCTTGATACCAAGGTGAATTGGAACCAACAAGCTCACAAACCATTTCTAACTCAGGAATATCATAAGTAGGAACCAATAGCTATTCCACTAAGAACTCAAATTGCGACACGTTGCTAGGAATTTCTAATAGAGAACCAAATGTAGCCATTGTGTCTACTGCCTTGTTTTGTGCCATAGGAATTTTCTCAAAAGTGAGCATGTGGAAATATGAATGAAAGCTATCAACCATGCGCTTGTAAGGAATCATTTTTTCATCCTTGGTGTCATATTCATCATTGACCTAGTTGATGACCAACTGAGAATCTCCAAAGACTAGAAGTGTTTTGATTTTCCATTTAATGGCCATTCAGAGTCCTGTGATGAGTGCCTCATATTCAACAACATTATTTATGTAGGGGAAGGTGATTCATAATGACTTAGGAATATAATCCCCTTGTGGTGTGATGAATAGTATTCTTGCTCCGGATCGATGACCTATATGGAACCCTTCAAAATAGAGCTTCCAAGGTGATTTAGGTCCACATGAAAGATAGATTTATCTTAGAAATCAGCTACCAATGAGTGATCACCTTGCACGGGGGAATCTATGAGTTTATCGGCTATTATTTGTCTTTTTATAGCTTTACAGTCCATGTACTGTATATCATATTCACTCAGTATCATAACCCATTTTTCCAACCAACCTATTAACACTGCCCAATTGAGAAGATACTTAAAGGGATCAATCTTTGCTACTAGTTGTGTCTTGTGGTTAAGCATGTAATGTCTTAACTTCTGGGTGGAAAAGACAACTGCAAGACATGCACATTCAATGGGTGTGTAGTTGAGTTCATATCCAACCAATGTGCGATTGATGTAGTATATAGTCCTCTCTTTCTCATCATGGTCATTTTGTGCAAGAAATGCCCCCAGTGCTAAAGTGGTTGCCGTAATGTACAGGATCAGAGGCTTTCCTTCAATGGGTGGCATTAGGATGAGTGGTGTCAAAAGGTAGTCTTTGATTTTTTGGAAGGCCGCTTGACACTTATTAGTCCACACAAAGGGGATGTCCTTGTGTAGCAGGTACTGGAAAGGTTGGAATTTGTTAGCTAGTTGTGCAATGAAGTGTCGAATGGACTATAGTTTTACTTGCAATGTTATTATCCCACTGATTCTTTTTGGTGGAGGCATGTCTAATATTGCTTTCACTTTAGTGGGGTCTACTTCAATGCCTCAGTGAGAAACTATGTATCCTAAATTTTTTCCCGAAGTCACACCGAACACACAATTCTTAGGATTCAAACGGACCTTGTACTCTTCTAGCCTCTTAAAATTTTTATCTAGTACTTTTAGATGATCGTTGCGTGTCAAAGACTTTCCTGAGAGGTAATCCACATAGTCTTCCATCAGCATGTGCATAAGACCATGAAATATTGTTGTCATGGCTCGTTGATATGTGGCACCTGTATTCTTGAGGCCAAAAGGCATAATGTTCCAACAGTATGTACCCCAGGGACAAGTGAATGTTATTTTGTGTTGATCTTCTGGGGAGATGTGAATCTAATTATATCTCAGAAACCATCCATGAGGGACAACATCTCGTATCTAGTTGTAAGATCCACAATGATGTCTATCTTGGGAAGTGGAAAATCATCCTTCGGGCATGCCTTGTTCAGATCGCAGAAGTTTGTATAGATGTGTATTTGACCATTTGGCTTAGTGATAGGCATGAGATTTGAAATCCAGTCAAAATAGTCTATTGATCTTATGAACCCCATGTCTAGAAACTTCTTGAGCTCAACTTTGATTAACAAGGCAATCTAGGGGTACATCTTTCGCAGGTTTTGCTTGACTGGTTTAGCGTCTAGCAGTAAGGGTAGATGGTGCAAAACTAATTTTGATCCAATCTTGGCATATCGACATAGGACCATGTGAAGTTAATCTTATGTTCTGAGAAGAGTTTTTGAAATTTAGGCTTTTCTTCTTCTGTCAAAGAAGCTGCAAAGAGAACCATTTTAGGATCTTCAGGTGTGTTGTATTAACTTCTATGGTGTCTTCAATGAGCATTTCCAATTTTTCCTGTGTAACAGGAAGAAATTCCAATCCTCCATCTTTGGGCGCCTTAGATAGGTTTTCACCCTCGGATACATCCTTCATTTTGAATTTTGTATCATCAGAAGGTGCCTTGCGGTTTTCACCTAAAGGCGTGTCTTTTTTTGCTTTATTTTTACTATTTTTACAATAGGAGGATTGCACAGTCTCCCCAAAGTATGTTGCACAATCTAGATCTATAGTAAATCTAGCTTTATGGTCCCCACTTGGTATTCCTTCATGGAGTCCCATGAATTCTACAATAGCTTTGTCATTTTGAAAAATGTCCATAGTGGGTGGGCCTTGTTGATCCCAGTCAATGAGTTGTGGGTAGATAAGGGAGATACCATCATCAATATTGGTGAAAGGTGGGGATGATGCAGAAGCATGCAAGTTGAGGCTAAAAGGGTAAAGACGAAATTGTCCTCAAAGTCCTAGGAGGATTCCATCCAGTCGTCATCTTCGTTAGACTCAAGAAAATTGGACTCATGGTCATAATAGGGGACAAACGAGTGGGAATCATGATCAATATAAGGGACAAACACATCAGAATCATGGTCGATAGGGTCAGGTGATAGCTCAGGTTTGTCATCATCACAAGGCCAAAAAAGTATTACCCACTCTTCTCTTTTCTTTGGGATTTTAGGATTGTCATTAGAAAGATTCTATGGTGGACCAATCTTAAACATTTGTCTGAATCCTTCATCAAAAGAATTCTCACCAGGTTCTAGAAACATTTTGGAAAGGTCATAGTCACTCAAGGATCTTTGAGAACCAAATTCCCACTCGTGCGAGTCAGTTTTGGTAAGGGAATCTTTGATTGTCTCGACACTTTCAGAAACATTTACGCTCTCACCTGAAAGTGTATGGTTATGTGGACAGTCAATCTTGATTGGTTCAAACCCTAACCCCAAATTCTTTGGTCTTCTAGAAGGCGTTATAGGTTCTCATCTTCCAGTCTTGTTTATACCAAGGCCACTAGTTCCATCATAGCCCTTTTCCTTCATAATCTCATAGCCTTTTCCATACTGTTGTACTGGTAATAGAGGTAGGTCTTCCATGTCTTTGTAAAACCAAGCTAATATGTCTTCAATTTCCTCTTTGTTTAGTTCCCCCCATTTTCTCAAAGTCATTGTAGGAGGAACCTTAAAAATCTCTTTGGGCTCTAGTTTGAAACAAGGCCTACCATAATCTTTTGGAAACTTGGGTATTTTAGTGATACAATAGGTTGTGTTCAACTTGTATTCCCCGCAACCTTGGTCCTAGATCTTGATGTTCGAATCGACTCTTGGGATGGTGGAAGGAGATGGTATGGTGGAAGATGAAGGAGTGGATGTGGATGGCTTGGCAAGTGCACATAGGTTGATGTATTTGGAAGAACTGGATGTTGAATCTTTGCAGTTAATTGGAAATTGGTGTTCTGAAATACCTCTCAAATTGGTGCAATATTGGAAGGGATCAGGATCTCCAGGTATCATAATTCGGTGTCATCAAAAGGAAACTTCAGACATTGGTGGTAAGTGGACGGTACGACCTTTAAGGAATGGATCCAGGGTTGACCAAGGAAGATGTTGTAAGGTGGTTCAAGATCTAGGACCTGACATGTTGTATCTACAATGACTAGCCCCACACAAATAGGAATTGTGATAATGCCCCTAGAAGAGTGTTCCTCATCATCATATGCCTTTATGACAATGCTTTTGGTAGCATCCACACAAGCATCAAAGAATCCTAGTGCTTTGACCAATTTTAGAGAGCATATATTCAATCTTGCTCTACCATCTACTAAAACTCATTTAACTTTATGTTTATGGATGAAGACTTTGATATGTAGTGCATCATTGTGAGATGGTTTAGGTGAAGAATAGTCTAGGTCTGAAAAGGTGATGTGATGGGGAGTGGTCAAGTATCCGACCATGGCTTTGAAGTGGTTGACATCAATGTCATTAGGTATGAAAGACTCCTGTAAGACCTTATTGAGTATCGCTTTGTGTGCAGGTGAGATACGTAGCAGCTCGAGTATGGAGATTTGGACGGACATATTACCCAATTGGTCAATAAGATTAAATTGTCCTTTAGGTTGTGACTATTTGGTAGAGGGACTGGGTATTTTTCTCTTTGGCTGTCTAGCAAGAGAACTAGCTATTGTGACTTTTCCTCAATGAGTGGTTACATTACACTTCAGAGTCTTCTTAATGGTGATAGTATTGACGTGTTCATCAACATCTCAGAGGTGATTAATGATAGGTCCACCAGAATAGTTAAAAGAAACACAAGTGTAATTGTCTTGATTTTTATTCTTCTTTGGACTTGACGTAGAGGGATTACCGAAACCATGATCTTGTAGTGGGTTTTTATGAATTGTATGATCCGAGTTTGAAGGAAATTGTTGACCACCTATTTCAATGGTACAATTTTCAATAAGATCCTAGATGAAATTTCTTAATTGTCTATAGGAAGAAGTTTTATGCACTTTTTCTTGATGGTAATTGAAAAATGCATTATCATCCCACCAAGATGGCTTGAATTGCCTAGGGTCATATGGATTAGGGTCCTGCAATGTGATGATGTTGTTTTGGAGGAGCTTCTTGAGGACAACTTCAATTGGTTCACCCAATGGGGTGTATGTGCATCTTTTTGGAAATTGTCTTGTTTGACATGGTTTCCCTTGGTCTTGATTATTTTGGATGGCATTTGTTGTAGGTGTCGGTGTGGTCAAGGGAGTGTTTTGCGGTTGAGTTCCTCTGAGTGTGATTGTAGGACCTATCGTGTTTACTGCTTTAGCGTCAACAACGCCATCATTGGTAATATGTTTTTTTTATACCCAATATTTGTTTTTGTCATTAGGTGGGTTTGGGTTTGTGTTCTTGTTTCCATATTTGAGTTCTCCTTTAGCAATAAGGGATTTTTCAAGTTTGACTCCTTTTTCGACAAGGTTTGTGAAAGTGGTGCAACAATGAACTTGAAAATTACATCTCAAGTTGCCTACAAGGTTTTGGACAAACATGTTTACCTTCTCCTTTTCTAGTATCTGAATAGGACATCGACTAGCTAAACCTCTCCATCTTTGGAAGAATGGAATGAAGGTTTCGCTAGTGTCTTCTTGAGTCATCTAGCATAAAGTGGAAATGGTGATATCAGTGTTGCTGTTATAGGCATAATTTTCTACAAATTTATCAGCAAGTTCGTCCCATGACTATTCCTTTGGGAAAGGTAGCAAACCATTCAAGTACAGGACCTGCAAGACTCCTAGGGAAGAGTCTCATCAGATAAGTATGTTTTTATGCACTGTTCACGCAATTGGTTGTAAACACTCTTATGTGCTCAAGGGGATTAGTGTTGCCTTTGTATTTGGAGAAGTTAGGTACCACATATCCTAGATGGAATGGTGGCATGTGTAAACTCATGTCAAATGGGTATGGACATAAGTCATAGGATATGTGGGTCTTCTTGTTGGACAGTTGCATGTTCTCCACTTGTTTTTGAAAGGCCACAAGTTGAGTTGTGAGTGCATATACTATAGGGTTATTTGTAGTGTCACACATGCTCGTAATGGGTATCCCATGATTTCCCATTTGTTGTGATGGTACATTCTGATTTGAGATGTGTTGTTGTGGAATGTATGATGCATTTTGGGTTAGAATTTGTTGGTATTGAGAATTTTTAATGGGAATGTGTTGTTGTGTATGGATATGTGACTTGTATGTGGGAATGTGCATTCCAGTAGTGTTAGCTTGTATATGCAGAATATGATTCCCTTAAATGTTTTGATATCCAAATGGAGTCATGTGTTGTGTTATTTTATTTCCTTGTCCAAATTGGTAAATGTGGCCATGTGGGATATTAGTGTTGGTATTGATTTGTGATGAAGTATTAACATTGGGTTGGGGACCTTGAATAGTAATTCATCTTTTATTCCTCCCAAAGGGGTTCGATGAGTTTTTCCCCATGGCATTAGTTCAGGACCCAAGTAAAAGATGTGATGATGTCATTCCCATAGCACTAGATGAAGATAAAAATAATTTTTTTGATGAATTTGTCCCCATTGTATTGGTTGAAGACCCAAAGGTAGCCCCAACAGTTTATGACAAAGTTTTTGATATATGTGGGGTCGATTGGGATATGGTGTTTGGTATGGTTGATGTTCCCACAATAGATGTTGTGCTAATTGTGTTGGGCATGTTTTGAGTGGTGGTGCCAATGGAAGTAGCATTGATAGTGTTTGTGGAAATTTGTGTTGTGGTACCAATGGGTGTATTGTTTGCATTATGTTGTGGTGTTGTAAGGGGTTGGCTAGTTTGTGTAGTATGATCAAGAGATGTTGCTCTTAAGGTGTTAATATTGAACCATCATGGAAATTTATCCCCTTGGTGTAGAAGCATGGCTAAGTATCTTTTTGAATCTTGCAAGAGTAATTCCTCTACAAAGGAAGCCACATCAAGGTTTTGGGCGGCAGATTCTAGGTCTTCCATGAGCACTTGTTTGTTTTCATCTCTAAGTATAAATTGTTCAAAGGGGTTGCGTGATCAAGATGCAATGTTCATTTCACTAAAGAGATTGATGAAAGGTGCCCTCATGTCTATGTTTAAGTTCATGTCATTAGAAAAGTTGTAGGGGTCATTGCCTCTTCCAAAGGGTTCCATTTGTCTTCTCTTTCTTTGTAACCTAGTCTCAACCATATAAGGGTTTGCTCAAATGAGGGAGGATGAATGATAACCAAATCTATGAATGGGAATGACACTATGCTTTTTGGATTTTTGAAATAAGGAATGCAATAGTGACAATGTTGTCTAAAAGGGATGCCAAATGCAAAATGATAATGAGGACTACGATGAATGGTAGAAGACTAAAGTGTTTTGAGGTATGGCAATGCAAATGTAAAGGTCTAAGGTGCAATCAATTTTGATAGACTTTTAGGAAAGGTTTACTAACCACTCAAAGCTTAGTGAATGTCTCAATTTGGATTATCAAAGGACTTTTTGTAGGACTAAGTGAAAATGAAAAGGTGACAAAGTAAGTTTCCTAACTAGACTTATGAGTTGGAAATATCTCACAAAAGGACAAAGACTAAATGATTGATTTTGATTTAGTCCAATGATAATCTACTTTTTAAGGCAAAGGTTTCACAAAGTATGGCAAGTTTTCCTATTATAAAGTTTTCAAAAATGAGGACCTAAGAGCTTGTTTATGCTAGAAATGATGATGGATCCTAAGATGCAACTAAAAATTTGCAAAGGTGGACCTATGGTAAAATCCAAGCTAAAAGATGCAAAGATGGATGTTTTGAGCAATTCTTTTCCTGGTTTTGAACAGAGGCCACTAGAAAAAGATGTTTGGCAAAAGATTGAAAATGCTTGGTCTTAGATTTGGACAGTGACAGTGATTTTTCCAAAATAACAGGAAAATTTGTCATTTTAGGTGACAAATGCATTGTAGAGTCTCAAATGTGTTTTAGTTTCAGTAGATGCATTGTTTTAGACCACATATATGGTTCAGTAGGTCAAATGCATTGTTCTGGGAAGCAATTGCATTGCAAAACAATAAGATGTATGGTTTTAGATTGTAGATGCGGTTCAGAGGGTCAATTGCATTGTTATGTGAAGCAAATGCTTTCCATTATAGGAAGACACATTTTTCTATTTGTAAAATGTGGTTTAGAAGGTTGAACACGTTGCAGAGAGTCTCAGATGCATTGTACAAAGTCTAAAGTCTAGTTTCCTTGCAATTTTTTTTGGAAATTTTTTGAGATTGTTTCAGTTTGAATGTGTTGTTCTAGATTTTTGAAGGATGTTTATGTGCTCATTGGTTCAAAAAACACTTGGAAAACACATAGTTTTGTCTTTGAATGTTGAAACAAAAGCATAATGAAGACAAGCACAACCCTATGGATCGCAAGGACTATATCCACTGGATTCCCATTTGCATTTCCCCAGCCACACTTATTCTTAGTGGGTGTCTTAGAAGCTTGGACACACTGGCTCCCCTCCACGAAACTCACTTCTCTAGGTCAACCAAGCTTCAAGTTCTCGTGACTCTCCCATGAAAAACTCTTCACCTCTACTAAGAATTGCGAGAACATGGGATGGATTGGCAATAACCATTGTTGCACCAACAAATAGAAAGGGATTTTGGAAACTACACAAAAGGTTTTTAGTTTGGGCACCCATTCAGGTGGCTATGTATGAGGCAAGATAAACTTGTCTACATAAAAAAATTTCACCTGTAATCCTAAGTTTTCCATTAGGATTCACATTTGTATACTGGTCGGGAGTAGCTTGGCTAAGAAGCTTCGTTGCCGGTTTGAGTCGCCTTGGGGTGAGTACTTTTTCCCACCAAGGAAGGTCCAATTCCTAGAGTCAATAACAATTTCTCTTGCACCCAGGATCACACAAGTGTGCAAGAGGAGAGGATACTTTTATTATTGAATCAGGGTTTCACAAATTGAAAACACTTGTTCATTTTAATGCTCAAATTGAAATGTGGGGGTGGTAAAGTAACAACCTCTAAGTGTTTTTGTTTCTCAGGATCACAACAAGGCACAAGAAAATTGCATACACACTTAAAAAGCTATTACTACACCACAAGACACACCAAACACTTGTTCATTTTTAACCCAACTTAGTGTGAGACAAACAATATTCATTTTAAGCCAATGCTATGAAAATGCATGTAAATTTTAGCCTTGATGAGTTTCAATGCAAGTTGTGTTCATTTTAAACCCACAAGTGAATGCATGTTCATTTTAAACCATGAAATGTGAATGCAAGTTGTTTGTGATTATTTGTTTGTTTGCTTTGGGATTGTGAAAAAGGTTATAAAATCATCAACAAACAAATGTTAGGCTCTCCTTCTAGCTTTCCACATGTTGCAAATAATAGGTTAGTAACCCAAAAAGCCCTAATCTACCAAACTGAAAGAGAAATTTGGAAAATACTGTCAAAAACCGAAAGAAAAATTTTACCAGGAAAATGTGTCATTCTGTCTGTCAGATGCATCTCAATAGAAGATGCATCACTCGAGTACAAGGATGCATTATAGCAGAGAAAATGTGTCATTCGGGCTATCAGATGCGGCTCAGTATTGTGGATGTGTCATTCCCAAAAGCAAATGCATCGAGACACATCAATTGGGGCTCAAAAAGTTACAGTTGCAACATTCTGTACTTGTACCTGCAAAAAAATGACAAAATTTGTACATAAATATGCGAAAAAAAGTGTTTTCACATCAGGTTCACCAATGTAACTAAGGAAAAAAGTTAGGTTAGCATGAAATCAAATGCATAAACAAAACCCTAGCTAAACAATGAAGTACAATGGAGTAAACAATGCATAAACAAAGAACAATCTCACCAAAAGTCTTTATGCCCTCCATGATTGACCTTCATTGCCCTTCTCCATTTGCTGCAAAATGGTGTTTTCCCTCATCTTATTGATGACCAACTATGACTATGACTAATCCCTAAGTAAATATTGAAGGATTTCTACTATTGCTGCAAGTGTACTCAAGCAAGCTTAAAGTATGCAAAAAATATGAAGTTATGCTAGCATGAAGTTTGTCAAATGAGGCCAAAATTGTCTTTTTATAGAAAAAACCAATTGTTAGATGAGAGATGCCCTAATCAAGGGTTGAAATGTGATTAGGGTTATTAGGAAATGATGAGAGATGCAGGACTGCATGTTAGATGGAGATGAGTGACAACCAACAATGTCAAACCAAAAATAAATGGGGCCCAATCAATGGACCAGGCGTGACAAAAGATATTGGGCATGGTGAGTGCAAAGGAATTTATAATTATTTGAAGCCTGAGTTTACCTTTTGAATTAAATTATTTAATTCAAAGTGGTGGGGTCAAAAGTAATAATGATTTTAAATTATTTACTTGGTGAGACAGTGGACAATTTTAAATAACCAGAGAAAGCCAATGGACAATAATTAAATAAATTATAGAAAACCAAGGTGGATAAGAAATTTAGGACGTAATTAAATAAATAAATAAAGTTTATTTATTTAAATAATTAGGAAGAAATAGATAATAATTAAAGAATTTATTTAATTATAGATAGACATAAGAAATTAGTGACATATTTTTTTATTTTTTTATTTTTTAGACTGCAGGAATCAGGTAGCAATGCAGTGCGCCTGGTAAAATTTTTAATGTTGATGCCCTCCGATACCACAGGGGTGGGGGAGACTAGACCTCGTGACCAACCTCCTGCAACAGGAAAGATTTAGCCAACCGAGCTAGGGCCCCAACCCCAAATTAGTGACATATTTAAATAAAATAAATGTAGTCAGGATTAATTAATTAAATAATTGAGAATTATTTAATTAATAGTTGAATTTGGGCTATAGGACATAATTAAATATTTTAATTATGTTAGGAAGAAATATGGAGAAAATAAAGTTTGCAGGCCTAGGTCAATTTTATGTGTCACTACCCAAAAGAATCTATCAAACTTAGCATCACTCAAAATGCTCCTAGCTCTTTCCATTAAGGTTCAGTTCATTCTCTTTGCTACCCCATTTTTTGGGGTGTATAAGAAGTAGTCTTTTGCCTAACAATACCTACATGCTTAGAAAAATAATCAAATTTACTAGAACAATATTCACCCCCATTGTCAAATCCCAATAACCTTATCTTATAATCTAGTTGCTTCTCAAGTAAGGATTTAAATTCCTTAAACTTAGTAAAGACCTCAAATTTTTCATGCATAAAATAAATCTAGGTGTATCTTGAGACATCATGAAGGAAAGTAACATAATAATGAGATTTTCCAAAAGATTCAACATCCACTAGTCGAAACACATTTGAATGCATGATCTCTAATTATCTCTTAGCTTTGTTAGTTCCATTAGGAAATGATGATCTATTCTGTTTACCAAACACACAATGCTCACAAAAAACATTTTTTCCAATAGAATAATTAGAAAATTGTTAACCAACTTTTTATTTAAAATGGTCTTAAGACCCTTTTCACTTATGTTACCCAATCTATGGGGCCACAACATACATGAATTTTTAGTACCAGTTACATTGGCAGAGTTACAAAAATTGGAGGCATTAAACCTAAACAAATTCCATATCTGAGATCCTTTATCAATAATCAAACTCGCTCTTAGTAACTTGAAACTAGACTTATCAAATGTCACATGCATTCCAAAACTATTCGAATTGGATACTGAAAGTAAATTTCTTGCAAGTCTTGGAATATGCAAAACATCATCAAAGCTTTTAACCCTTCCATCCCTGAAACAAAACTTTACCTTTCCCTTACAAACAATCTTCTTCATCTTGTTATTACCAAAGAAAACTTCTCCCCCATCATAAGCCAAATATGAAGTAAACCACTCCTTGTGAGGATTCATGTGGTAGGAGCAACCTAAATCAATAAGCCAAGCATCATTACTAATAGTGTTAGCAGAAATAAACAAAGCATCAAAATCACCATCTTCTGAGGAGTTTTATGTGGAAGTATTAGAACTCTTTTTCTTGTTTCTACATTCCTTCACATGCCCCTCTTGCCACAATTCTAACACTTTACTTTGCTCTTCTTGGGGGCTTTTATAACATCCTTTAGACTTGTCTCTCTTTTTATCCCCTTTAGGTCCTCATTTTCCTTTGGACCTTCCTCACACATGCAAGGCATCTTGGGAGTCCACATTCATGGAATTTCTTCTGAAAGAAGTGTATCAATGAGATTATCCATATTTGTCTCTACACCACCACCACTTATGACAACAATTAGATTTTCTCATTATTCGAGTAAATAACAAAGAAACAATATGCATTTATCTTCTTCTTCTATCTTAACATCTACACATGCAAGCTAACTTATAACCATATTAAAAGAATTTAAATGTTCTACAACAGAATCACCATCCTTTATTTTCAAAGAATATAAACACCTTTTGAGATATAATTTATTATTTAGACTTTTAGTTTGATAAATATCACCTATCCTTTTCCACAACTTGTATGTGGTAAATTCTTCTGAAACATTCAAGAGGATGAAATCTACAAGACACAATCAAATGGTTCCTCATGCCTTCTTTTCCATTTTATTCTAATCTTCATCAAACACACTAGATGGTTTCTTTTCATTTGAAACTGCAACCACTGATATCTCTCTTCAAGGAGATCCTTCATCTTCAACTTCCACATCTCGTAACTAGTGCCATTGAATTTCTCAATATCTAGAAGGGAGGTTAAAGCCATGGTTTTCAATGTTCTTCACAAATATCCAAAACCCACAAAGCAAAAGCTCCCACTACAGCCAAAAACCTTCAACACTTAAGAGAAAGGAATCCCTCTTTCAACATAATCATTAGCTTTGATACCAAATATTGGATAAACAAGGTGAAACTTGTAGAAAGAGAACTTAATAATGTGATTGCAAATATGAAATTATGTATATAAGATTACCAATAATGTGTTATTGGATTAGAAATTCCAAGAATGAAAGCAAATCAATAATACCACAAGTTGAGAACCACAAGTGACACAAGATATACGTGGAGAAAACCTTGCGGAAAAAAATCCACACCCAAAGAGATGCAATGCTTGTATTAATGTTTAAATGAAGTATACATCAATACAACACTCCTCTTTGAATCTCAACAATACTTTGTTACTATGACAACCTACAAACAAACTTATGAAACCACTAACACAAGGCTCTAGTATATAGAGATTTATGGGAGAGAATACCACTTGCAGTATCCCGAAACAACATTTGTAAAACCACCTAAAAAAAACTCACACCCCTCTTAGTGGACAACCCATAAACATAGTGAAAAATATTAAATGATCACATAGCCATCACATGGGCATCTAACCCATAGACAATCACAATTGGTCAATTTTGGGTGCTCCATTACTCTTTGATGGCTCCGACAAATCATACCTAGAACATGCAAACTTGGGTGTCCAACCCATGATAACATGCAAAACATGCTAATGAAAATGCAATATCATGCACTTTTGGATAGTCCCCACCTAGAAAGTGGATGCTTAAATGGAATATTCCCCCAAAATTCTCTATAACTGTCACCATAGTGTGTCCAACTCTATGAATACAATTACAATTTGGAATAGGAAAATAAATAATAAATATTTTGCCTCTTTTGTCCTCTAGGACAATTTCCAAAGAACATAAAGACACATAAAAATCAACTTAGGATAGAAATTATAATGTCACCTATCCTAATAGTTATTTGTGAAGAAATTGAAATGTAGGAGGAAAAATTTAAATAGCTCTTTTTTATAAATGTTGTGTTTCTTTGATTATTTGTGAAGAAATTGAAATATAAGAATACAGATTTAAATAAAAATCTTTATCAATGTTGTGTTTCTTTATGTTATTCTTATAGTTGGAAAATGATGTAGTTTGATAATATTGTTGGGTATATCCTAAATGATCTACATACAATTTTTATATAGCTATTTCAAAGAGGATAAAAAGCACTTGAAATGTTACCATGATCTTTTCTACCTATTGTGGGTGCTTTGCTAGAACTGGTAAGGTGTTTTAATTGTCATAATGATACTAGGTAATGATATGTATGAAGATTTTACAAAATTTGTTTACATTCTATCCATTAATAAGGCATGTAAAAGACATTATACAAGAGAAAAATAAGACATGATAACCCACTCCCGATATACAAGCCAATAAAACTATAGAAAGATAAATTATATAAAATGATACTAAATATAAAATGCAAAATCAAAAACTTGCATCATATTCACTTTCAAATAATGTTCACAACTCTTTATTAATGGACTTAATGGAGGAAGCAAATACCAAATTTCACAAAACCAATGGTGTGATTTGTCTGTAGTTGCTCCTATCTCCAAAATTTCTACACATTAGTTATTGAATTCAAGTATATGTATATACTTGGGGTCAAGTGTATATGGCGGTGACTACTCATCTTTATTTACAAGAAAATATTTTTCTATTCCCTAAGCACTCATCTTTATCTATAGAAAAATCTTCTAAAAAGTAGCTACAACTCGCATATCTTTATCTACATGTTGGGTGGTGATAGATATTAGTTAATAATGGAAAAATATTCTAAAATGTGATTACAAATCACTCATATTTATCTAGCTAATGTGGTAGTTGAAACTTGTTTCTTGACCACTAAAAAATACTTTTTGATGGCATTATACTTGTTTGTAGGTGTGAGATAGGTTTGCCGATACTTTGTGGAGTCGCAAGTCCATAGAAGAAGCCTGTCAACTAATTATAAATAATTAAATGGGATGCAAATATTCTCTAGCACTATTCATGTAAGAAGGAACTGCTTCTCTCTATATCGGACAAATCCATTCACAGAAATTGGACGATCAGGATATAACCATTACATTGCACTATTATGGACACCATTTTAGCCTTTGATGTGCTTGATAGGTCACCTCAGTTCTATCATTAATTGTTTTAATATGTATAAATAATTATTATACTCCTTTCGAATTTGGTTGATAGGATTATTTATATATTTATAAGTTTTAGGCATTTTACTATTTTATAATAATTTAATATATGTAATAATTTAAGAGATCTTAATAAATATTTTTTATAATGTATCATAATTTATCAATGGACATCTGTGAATTAAAATAAAGATAATTTCCAAATAAAATAAGTGAGTATTACAAGTTTATTTTTTAAATATATTTTTATGATTTTTAAAGTGGATGCATCTTGAAAATTGTATCATTGAGCATGCATGTTACATAATTTGTATAAAATTGATAAAAAAAATAATAATTTGTGTGAGTGTGAATAGAATGAAACATAATATAGTACTTTAAAAAAAAATTAGATAAGTGTATCAAAAGTTATAAAGAAAAAATGATACACATGTATTAGAGGAATATAGAAACTCTAGTTAAAGAAAATAAAAATAAAAATGTTAATATATTCAAAATAAACAAAAAAATACATGACTAGAAAGCTAAACACAAATTGTCATTTTGGTGGTGGTTTCATCATCATCTTAGGCTTATTCACTTACTCTCTCTCTTATATATATATCACCTCACATCAAGTCACCACAAGAAATCGAGAAAAATATATGGTAACCTATGATATGGCCCCAATTAAAAAAAATACAAGCTTTGATAAAATATGATTCAATCCCTCTCCCTTTCCTTTCTCTATCCCTCTATCTCTCCCTCTCCCTCTCCCTTTCTTTGTCTCTCTCTATATATTTCTCTCCCTCTCTCTATCTTATCACTCTATCTCTCCCCATCTCAATATATCTATCTCTATTTTTATCTCTCTATCTCTTTATCTCACCCTCTCTCCCTCTCTATATATCCCACTCTCTCCCTTTATCTCTCTCTCTATATCGCTCTCTCTCTCCATCTATTTCTTCTCTCTCCCCATTTTCATCTTTGTATCTAGATACATATCCCTCTCTCTAAATATATCTATCTCTCCCTACATCTCTCTCCCTATATATCTCTATATACTACTCTCTCTATATATATATCCCTCACTCTCCCTCTTTGTCTCTATATATATTTCTATTGCTCTCTCCCACTTTCTCTATCTCCATATCTCTTTATATCTCTTCCTCCATCTCTATATCTCTCTCTACCTCTCTCTCCCCATCTCTCTTTATCTCCATCACTCTCCCTCTATATTTCCATCTCTCTATCTCCCCCTTTACATATCTATCACTCTATCTCTAGCTATCTCTTCCTATGCCTATATTTCCCTATATATATTTATCTTTCTCTCTCTCTCTCTATCATTCTATAATGTCTCCCTCTCCCTCTTATATCCCTCTATCTCTCTCCCTATCCTTCTCTATCTATCTATCTCTATTCCATCTGTATATCTTGTGCATCTCTTCATCTTGAGCTATTTCTCCCTTTTTATGTCTATCTATTTCTTCTTATCTATCTATCTCTCCTTTTATCTCTCATCATCTATCCTTATATGTCTCCCCATTCTATCACTTCCTCTCTATATCTCTATCTCCCCCTTCTCCCAATCTCTAGATATCTATCCCTCTCTATCTTTATCCCTCTATCTATCTCTCCCTCTATCTATATCTCTCTATCTCTCCATCTCTCTATCTCTCCCTCTCTCTCACTATATCTATCAATCCTCCCTCTCCTCCTCCCCCTATCTCTATTTCTCTATCTCTCTATCTCTCTCTCTCTCTCTATATATATATCCCTCTCTATATTTATCTCTCCCCCTATCTCTCTCTCTATATCTCCCTTTCTATATTTATCTCTCCCTCTATCTCTATCTCTTCATCTCTCTCTTTATCTCTCCCCTCTCTTCCTCTCTCTAAATATATCTCTCTATCTCTCCCTTTCTCTTTCTATCTTCCTCTCCTTCTTTATCTCTACCTATCTCCCTTTCTCTCTTTCTCTCCTATTTTAACTCTCTTTATCTACCTATCTCTCACACTCTTTATCTCTCCCCCTCTCCCCTCTCTCTCTAATTCTACCTTTCTCTCCCCACCTCTCTTTATCTCTTCATATTTTCTCTCTCTCCCTCTCCCCCTCTCCCTCTTCCTCTCCCTTTATCCATCTCTATCCATCTCTATCTATTTCTACCTATTTCACTAGGTCTTTTTCCCTCTCTATTTCTCTCTCTCCTATCTCCCTCTCCATTTCTATCTCCATCTCCCTCTCTATATCTCTCCATCCCCCCTCTCTCTCTCTTTCCCTCTCTCCATTTTTTTGTATTTATCTTTCTATCTATCCCTCTTCCTCTCCCTCTCTATCTCTATCTCTACATATATATCTATATGTATCTAAATCTATATTGTATTTGTATATGTATTTGTATCTATATCTATATATGCATATGTATCTATATCTATATCTATATCTATATCTATATCTATATCTATATTTGTATCTGTATTTGTATCTATATATGTATCTGTATTTGTATCTATATTTGTATATGTATATGTATATGTATATGTATATGTATCTATATCTGTATTTCCTTCTCCCTCTCTACCTCTCCTATCTTTACCTCTTTATCTTACCCCCTCCCTCCCCCCTCTCACATTATATATCTCTTTCTCCCCCTCTCTCTATCTCCCCCTTTCCCTTTCTCTATCTCTTTATTTATCTCACACTCTCCCTCTATAGATGTCTCTATCTCTCTATATATATCCCTTAATATATACATATCTCTCCCCCTCTGGCTCTATGTATATCTCCCTCCCTCCCTCTCCCTCCATTTCTATATTTATTTTCCTCTTTTTATCTTTCTCTTATTTTACCTCTCCATCTCTCCCTCTTTGTCTCTATATCTCTCCCTCTATCTCTTCATACACACACACACACACACACACACACATATATATATCCCTCTCTCTTTCCATCTCTCCCTTTATCTCCCTCTCTCCCCACATATCTCTTTATCTATTCCAAGTGCTATATTTTCATTTTTATACCTCATGAGACCCAACCAAGGGTACAAAAATGCTAGGGTTAGTAAGGGAATGTTAGTGGAGGCCTTGTCCCATGACTAAAGTCTCCCAATCCTTCTAGGGTATAGTGATTTGATAAATCTTTTTAAGATATCTAAGAATAAAGATGTCAAACTTTGATAGAACATTTCTTGGAAGCCATAAAACTTAATAATGTTTCATTTGCATCTATAGGCGGATTTAGGATTTGAATAAAAATAAATTATCTCTATTTCCCTCAAATCTAAACCATTTGAACATTACCAACAACAAATGCATTCTTATAGAATTCCTCAACATTCAATGCAAGGGTGACATGTGCCATAGTTTTTTTCTACATTTTGTAGGACCAAATTGAGGGTACAAACACATTAGGGTGGGAAGGATAATGTTATTGGAGGCCTTGTTTCATTACAAATTATCTTGGTCCTCCTAAATAATAAAAATTTGGTAAAGTCTCTTGAGAGAGCTAAGAGAAAATTATGCCAAAATTTGATGAGCATTTACCAAAATCTATGACACCTAAGAAATTTTTGTTCACATATATAGGTAGATTTTTGGTTTAACTATAATCATTTATCTTAGTAAAGTCATGAAAAACAAAGAGGAAAGACATCCCATCAAGTAAAATATCAAAACAACATATTTTATATTACACTCAAAGATTACATCTATGTAATAGAAATACTCAATAATCCATAGCCAAAAATAAATGACCCATGTGGAGTTCAAATGATTGACAATTACAAATAATTTTAATGTATTATTATTTTTCACACATAAATCAAACCCTCATGACAATCACATCAATAGATGTGGTAAGAGAAAATACATCTCTATGACTATATATTTCCTTGAACCAATACAAATAGCCATGGAGACACACAATTTCTTAGAAATGTGTGTTTCATAATTTCCTACTCTTTACCAAATATATTATTTCATTTTTAGCTCATATATATAGTAGTTCATGCCCTATAATTAGGTCGAGGCACTTGCAAAACATAAAATTGGCTTAGTGACCAACCATTATAAAAAGAATCAAGAACCTATTTAGATAATATCTTTAGTAAAGTCACCCAAAATAGATACGAGACAAAAAACACCATGGGTGCTAAGGAATTAAAGTATCAATTGTGTTATCTTGAAATCCACAACCATGAATGAATCTTACCCCAAGATGAGAAACTCAAATCTTGTAAGGATGAAATGCAAGTGAGAAGCAATCTACCTACATTCATGGTGCCTTAAGAGTACTTGAAACATACATGGGGTGGTTGAAGAATAATGGAGGAGATGACATAGAATATTTTTTTGACACTTCATTCCATTGTTTCTCTATTATTTAAAATTTATTATATTTCACCTTTTTTCTTATTATGTTAAATATTTTAATTTTTTGAAATCATGTCACATTTTTGCAATGTTCATGAAATCACAAAATTCATGACATTTAAAACTTACTGCATTTTCTCTTCTTCCTCCTTATCTTTCTTTGGATTGTTGCACTTTTAACAAAATAAAAAAGTCATGAAACTTTATGTTGCACTTTCACAAAGTGAACATGAACTCATAAATTTATCATAGAACTTGGTAAACTTACTATATTTTCACAAAGTTCATAAATTCATGAACTTTTTGACATAAAAAATTAGTAATCTTTCTTTTCATTTTCTTCATTCATTTCACACTTCTCTTCTTTTTTCTCTTTGTCACATTTTTGTGACCTGTCAAACCATATTGCAAAGTTCACAAAATCAGAAACATTTCAACATTTAGAACCATGCAACCTTTTGAAACTTGATTTTTTTTCTCCTTATGTTTAATTTCAAAATTTTGTGAACTTACAAAAAATGGGACATTTATAACTTTGCAATACATGTTTTCTTTATCATATTTTTGAGGAGTTCAAAAATTCATGAACTTCTCAAGTTTTGTAACTTGAATGTTCACAAAGGGAAAAAACTTATTCAAATTTGGTATTTTGATAATTCAAGATGAATAATCTAACTATGAGGGGGAAAATAAATAAAATAAAGATAATTTTTTTTCCCATTGAAGATCTCTTAGATTAACTATAAATAATAGGCGAAAATAGGAAAAAGACAACCAATTTTTCAAATTTTAAGGCTTACATATTTGGGTACCAACATAGCTCTCAATAGAATGGAGTTACAAAAATAATGCATAGGATATTGATGGAGATGGATAGGAATATTATTAGTGGGGTTGAATTTGAACAAATGTTTTGGGTAGAATTAGTTACTATAACTTATTACTTAGTAAATAAGTCTCCTACATCATATCTTCTTGATAAGACACCCATAGAGGTGTGGTTAGCTTGATTGAGACATCTTAGACTTTTTTGTTTCAAGGAATATGCTCATGTGCCTAAGGATGAGAGGTAAATTTTTGACAAGGATATAAAAGGAATGTTCATTAGTTATGGTATTTGTGTGAAAGTGTACAATATTTTTTGTATACTAGAAGTGTTATCTTAATAAAAGTTAAGACTTCTTCCATTATAATATAGCTAGAAAAGGATGAAAATAAAAACATGAATCAACCACCTTGAGAAAGTTGAACTTGAAGCCTAATAAAGATTTGAATATAGTTTTAAGAGATTTCTAAAGAGAAGGTAGAAAATCCAAATGATCTCTTTAGGAGGTTCGCTTGGAATAAACAACAATAACATAGCTATAATCCTCCTAATTGGAGATCTATTTTTTCTTTGGATACTAATATTGATGATCCTAGAAGTGTAAATGAGGCTATTATTATGAATGATGCAAAGTCTTGGAAAGTGTCCATGAATAAGGAGATGCTTGCATTTAAAAAATTCACATAGGACTTAGTAACTTTTTATAATGGATGTAAAACTATTGGATGAAAATGGGTGTTCAAACATAAAATTGGTTCATATGATAGTGTTGAGAAGTACAAGGAAAGATTGGTTTTTGAAAGGTTTATTCCTAGGTTGGGGGAATCTGTTATGGTGATATTTTCAACCTATTTACTAAGATGAATTCCATTTAGTTTGTGTTATCTATTTCAACAATATTTTAACTTTAGGTTGAGTAGATGGATGTGAAGAAAAATTTCCTTCATGGTGTTTTGGAGGAAGATTTTATATGTAATAAAATTAACACTACATTGAAAAAGGTAAGGAAAATATAGTTTTTATTGGTTCCTTTTCTTGCAACCCTCATCTTTAATGGAGGAGACAAAACCTAGATGGGACTGATTTGATCTAAGTAAATGAGCACGACATTATTGAACCAAATGAAAGAAAAATATAATGAGACAATATTGGACCCTATATTATAGAATTTGAGCTCCATACGAATCAAGTGGGTAATCCTAATGGGGGCCATAAATAATGATAAATGTATTTGATAGACATTGCTAAAAAGATAAAAGTAGGTCCAATTGACACAATGCATAAGCCCAATTTATTGTCAGTAAATCATATTGTGTTAGTTTCACAAAATTTTGTCACTATAAACCCTATATATGTGGATAATTGAAATTTTCATAGATGTATAAGAAAAATATTTCATATTTAGTAGGTGATGGAATGGGCCTTTATTCACGTTTAACAGGCGCAGACATGATCCTTTGTACCTTTACCAACATTATGAATAAATAAAATATAAAACAAACTTATCTTCATATCAAACAAGAAAATTGGTCATTAATGAACAAGAATTTGTGCCTCTCCTTTGCATCATTAAGCTCCATGATGAAAAAAATTACTCAAATAAATTATAACTTTACGTAGATATTTATCATTTATAAATTTGAGTTGCTGGGTTAGATGCAACCATCAAGGACTAATGCCTTATCCTACAGAAATAGAGTCAACCTAAAACCAATTAAAATAATGGTAAAACAATTCATAATTTATATGATCCTAATTTACTTGACTCTTTTTTTAATAATGATTAGACTCTCAAATGCCTTCATGTACTAAACAATTTTAACCATTATTTGTTATCCTCTCCTAGCTTGTAAACCCCACATACCAGGTTTTTAGGCTTCCTATCAAAAGTTAGTTCTAATATAAAATTTTATTATATTCTTTAAATATAAACTAACTAATTGTTAGTACAAGTGTAGAAAATGTTCATCTAGAAATTTTTTCACTAAAGCATACTAGAAGAAATGAAGAGATTTTTCTTAGCAAAATAATAATGTCGTATATTGATTTACTAAATAGACACTGCACTACTAACTATAGAAACTAGACTAAGAATTGGACAATATTCACATTAAGTAGAGTTTTACATAAAATTTACAAGACAAATCCTAGATTAATTACAAACATGAACCAAATATCAGCTTATAAATTTCTAGTAGTATAGACCCAAAGAACTCAACCCATTTAATAAGACCCATAACTAACGATAAATTAGTTGAGCCTCTAATATAGAATTGAAATATATACAAATAATTATACCATAACATCTTTAAACCTTTTCTATTTTACCTTGTTCTAGCCAAGTGAAATTAGTTACTCAATATTTCACATGCACAAGTTTTTACCTGTATGTAAAAATGTGTTTTCTAGCTTGATTTGCACCCTATAGGTGAATATATTAATCCTCCAACACTTATCCTTTTACTAGCAGTTAACAACCTAGTTAATAAAAAATATTTCATATTATATAAATCCTCATTTCTCCCTACAACTAATCAATATTTTTAAAAATGGTTTGTAAGTGTCCATTTGTATTCACATTTTTCTTACATTTAAAATTATATTTTCCCCACCCTTGAATATTTGCAAATACATGTGTATCTAGAGGCTGAAGGTTCCTCAAGTGTTCACCCAAGCCTTCCAAATTCATGTTACTAATTGGTAAGACAATATGCATTGCAAAAACCATTTTCTAAACTCACCACTAATAATACCATATTAAAGGATTTTTTTCAAACAACTAGAAATAATCCATTTTTGTAGCACTACAATAGCCATTAATAACTGAGGTGAACTTTTCTACATTTGGAGATGATACCATTTCCATAATTTCTAATAGAATACATTCATCTTTAGTTAGGTTTTTTTATTTGACATATCGTTTTGCAAGAATGCAATACACATATAAATCTAATTTTATTCCAACTAACTACATACTCTTTAGTATGTTCCAATAGTCATATTGGACTCTAAGCATTCATGAATATGTTGAATGCTAACACATTTGGTAACTCTTGTTATTCCTTGCATTAACACCCCATTTTCTTTTTGAAAAAATGAGGATCCCCCTCTTCTTTTTGTGTTTTTTTTCTCTCGTTCCTGCCTTGTATTTTGTTTCCTTCTTTTCCTTCTTTTCCTTTTTCATTTTCTTTCCTTTTCCTCTCTTTCTTTCTTTCATTTTTCATTCTTTCCTTCTTTTTATTCGTTTCCCCTTTCTTGTGAGTATCTTGTCAGGTTTTTGGATTTCAGGCTTCTCCATACTGGCATGCCATATGGGTTGGGCATGATCTCTAATGTCTAATTATTGCTATGTATTGGTTGTCATCGATTCAAACTTTCACATGTCTAGGTATTTGTTGAAGAGAATGCCCAACTCTGAAAGCCTGACGGTGGCAACGTTTTGTCACCTCAACTATCATGTTTTTGATTAGGAAAAACAAGTTTTGAAGGGGCCTTGAAACCCTTTACAATGGAGAGAAGCTACTAAAAAGATAGAAACATTAAGACCCGCAACCCACAAAGAACAAAATGCTAACAAAAGATAAAGCTAGAGAACCCATCAACAACCCTACAACAAAAACATCAGCAACAAGGTTGAACAACCAAAAACAATATCAAAACTACAACATTTTGTCAAGAACATTGGTCGAGACCATATTTTCAGCAATGACCCCCACGTGCATCTCAACCACATCCTGCAGATCCTCAAATGAAATGGCTGCCATTTTCTTAGTCTTGCTCCTCACTCTCAGACAAGGGCCAACCTCCAAATTCTTCTCCACATTGGGGCCATTATCCTCAATCTTTTCCTCCAAATTCATGTGGTTAACTTCATCAATGGCCTTCTCATGATCTCCCAGATCTAGAGACTTTCCAGTCCACTTTATAGCTTTATCATTTAAAATTGAGAGACCCTTTGCACTAGATTTCAAAGATTGGTTACTAACTCAAACAAAAGTCTATAAATCATTGCTAATCTTGCTAATTCTTTCCGCCATATTCACAAACATCTCCTCATTAATCTTTTTCAACAACAATTTCCAGGGAGGTTAACCTATCCTCATGACTTTTATCAAGTCTATCAGCATCAACATGTAATCTGTCAAGGAAAACATTCATATTATTGACCTTACCTTTAATATACCATTCCTTTTGGCCACAATTCACTAATGCAACATATACGTCTTGTCAATTCTTAAGCTTGAAGTTTAGCACCTTCACTTCCAAGAAAAAGCCACTTCACAAGTGAGAGAAAATTGCAAGTTTTGTCCTCCGCCATTCTACAAAATAGGTCCATATTAATTTCATCCCAATTGACCAATTGTGCAGTAGCAGAATCAACATTCTCAATAGGTTCCTCTTGAACCCCCTCTCTACTGTCCAAATCCTCCTTAGTAGGGTAATCCTCAATTTCAATAACCTCCACTTTCACACAGTGCTTGTCAGGCATATCTGCCAAGTTAGCTAGAATTTCAAGTTGCTCTGCCTTAACATCACTTTGCTTAACTTGCTCAACACCAACATGAGATTTAACTTTAGCTTGGCTAGGACCAACCACCTTGGAACACACAATACCCTCATTCTCTTTCCCAATATCCACCATAGGTTTCTCGTTACCCTCAATTCCATCACCCGAGACATCTTTAACATCAAGAACAGGGGAATTCTCCACACCTCTTAAATCATCTACAACCTTCTTGACATCATGCTTCCCCTTCTTGGGGCATATTTTTTTCCCCTTCACATTCTTTTTCAATAAAGGTACCATAGCTTCCTTCATTTCATTATTAGTTTCATAACCCTTAGACTAGGATTTTTAATCCTCAGAATCATCAACAGACTCAATCTCGTCCTTTGACGGTTCCTCATAATCAGAGTCTTCTTCATCAGAATCCCCTTCCCACTCATTTGTCGACTCACCAATATCATACCCAATATTTTTTCCACCCTTTTTACCAGTTAGGGTCTTAGGAGTAGCTAGCAACACCTTCAACTTAATGTGATGAAAAGTGAGATTCATAAGGCCTTCATGAAGAATAGCCTTCCTAGGGTTCTTCCTATGATCCTTGATACTAGTTTCCATAGAAAGAAGGAGGTAAAAACCAAACCAAACCTAAGAGTTATGGCAGAAGTGATTCAATAACATGAAGTGATAGCCATAGATAACATAATACCTACCCTCCAGAGTGAAAAAATTCATAATAGCTAGTGAAATGTCCCTCCAAAGTAGCTTAATAGATTTACGGGCATACCTACCGCTTCCAATAAACTTAATCTTCTGCTTCTTCGAACCTTTAAAGAAATTGGCTAAGGTCATCTTGGTCACAACCCTCTCTCCGTAAAATTTTCTGCCCTTGGAAGCAAGACCAGTAACCTCAGTGATGAAGTCATCATTGATGTTGAATTCCATGCCTTGGTAGCACAAAAGCCTCCATCACCTTAGGGTTAGGACCATGGAGCTTCAACAAATAGAGGCAGACTCCACCCTTCTCCAAATGGTCCCAAATAGGTTTATTACTACTAAAATCTTCAAAAGAGATTGACTCCACTCTACAACGGGCACCTCCCATGGCGGCATGCAACAAACTACACTCAACCTACTCTTTGATCTTTTGCACAGACAAGATTAGGCAAACAAACCACAAGGAAAAGAAAAAAATACCCACAAAATGTGTGAGGCCACCAAACCAAGTACTGCAATACCTTAGCTCGCATCCCATAATCTCACAAACATCTAAAAAGAAATAATTATCATAGCATGCACTGAATTTAATGTACAAAAACTAGCCAAGGAAGAAATAAAATAACCTTTCTTCCTTCTTAACTGCTTCCTTAACATGACTACTGGTCATGTAATTAGATATGTTCTGAAGATTAAGTGGCAAGGAATCATTAGTATTCCAATTAATATGAGCCATCACTACTAAATTAGCTAACCCATCAGCCAACGAATTAGCCTCCTTTAAAAAATGAGTAAGTCTCATGTCATCAAAAGTATTAATGATAGAAATAACATCATTAATCAGATGGGCTATAAACCATGATAGTGGATTACTCTTTAGAAGACACTTTAATGTTAAATGAATCCCCTTCTATCCAAAGTTTAGAAACCCATGCTTCTTTAGCCAATAATAGGCCATGATAGGCAGTTGTTGCCTCTACAAAGTGGTTTGGCTAGATTCCCAAAAGGAGCGCCACCACAGAGACAAACCTACCATTCTCATCATGTAACACTCCCCCACAACCAACAGGTCCTAGATTCCCCTTAGTAGCACCATCAAAGTTAACTTTGAGCCATCCCCAAGAGGGAGCTTTCCAATGAACCCCCTCCCTAGAGGCTTTAATCTTCTTCACTGGAATAGAAAGATCACAAGAGAGACTCCACCGGTTCCCCACTAACAAATCAAAATTGGAGACAACAACCTTAGGACCCAAAGAAGAAAGCACCAAGAATTCAAAGAGAAAATTTTCCCTTATGGCTTCACAAATTTTGAAAGCCAACCTAGAAGGGGAAAGCTCTAGCTGACGAAAAACACAGTTATTATGTTCCTTCCACACTCCCCAAGCCAAATGTAGCAAAATGAGAGACCAACGCATCTAGAGACCAGATTTTGAGTTAGAAGCCACCCATTGAAACCAAATTTTTGAGATAAAATTAGGAAACACCCAAGAAATATCCCACTGCTGAAAAATATGAGCCCACACATCCCAAGTGAAACTGCAACTAGCCAAAAGATGATAATAGTCCTCAGAATCTTCTTTACATAAGAAAAACCTATTCAGAAAAGACATTCCCCTTCTCGCGAGATTATTGAGAGTCAACATATTATCTTGACAAAGAATCCATAAGAATATATTAATTTTAGGTAAAAGCTTCACATTCCACAGTCGACCCCAAAAGGGAGGGGGACCAACCAACTGAGTTTGAAAAGAGAAGGCCAAAGAAACTGAGAACTTACCATTAGGAGAAAACCTCCACACGACTGAGTCATTAGGGGAATCATTCGAAATGTGAATTAGAGAGAGGAACATAAAAAAGAGGTTCCAAATCAAGTCTAATCCATTTACCTTGGAGAATATAATCAGACACAAAAGCTCCCTATTCCCTAATACAAGATTCTTTGAAAGGGGCCACCCAAGGTTCATCCTTCAAGGGACCATGACCAATCCACCAATCATCCCAAAACAAGATCCTCCTACCATTCCCAAACACCCATCGCAGACTAGAAACAACAATGGAGCAAGCTTTAAGCATGAAATTCCAAAAGGCCTTTCCATGAGATGTAACAAAATTCTCCCTCAATAGATCTCTATACTTATCCAACCCCCTCAAATACTTCGAAGAGTAAATAGCAGTCCATTTGTTATCCCTCACAAGAAAATTCCACAATTGTTTCACCATAAGGGAAGAATTAAAGTCTTTTAGCTTATGCAGGTCTAAACCACCTTGGAATTTCGACCTGCAAACCTCCTCCCAAGACAACAAATATATCCTTTTCTTCTCATCCACACAAGACCACAAAAACCTTTTTCTAAATACCCTCAATCTTTTCCCAAAACCTTTTGGGAATATAGAACAAGCTTAAAGCATAAATTGGAAGATTTTGCAGAGTTGACTTGATTAATTGAATTTTACCAGCTTGGCTAAGAAGGGCGCCCTTCCAACCAACACGTTTCAAATGAAACTTATCAATGATGTCGTTCCAAAAGGTATCCAGAATTGAGGGAAGCTCCCCAATGCCACATTCCAAAATACTAGCAATCCTCAACTGATGACGTTTTGGAGTATTAAGAAAGAAAATAGTGCTCTTAGGAAAACTCACCTTCTGACCAGAAGTCGCCTCATACTACTAAAGAATAAGATGGATAGATTTAGCCACAACAATCAAAGCCTCAACAAGAATAACGATGTCATCAACAAATTGTTGATGTGACCAACAAAGCTGACGTGAAGAAGGATAAAGGCCTTTGAAGGCCCCATTAGAAATTGCATGAAGAAGAAATCTTCCCAAAGACCCCACCATAATGATAAAAAGAAAAGGGGAGATAGGATCCCCTTGCCATAACCCATGAGTTCTTCTGAAAAAGGTAGAAGGCGACCCATTCACCAACATCGAGAATGATGATGAAGAAATTAATTTCCCAACCAGTTGCAAAACCCGGTCCATGAAGAAAAACACCTTTAGGATATTGCAAAGGAATTTCCAGTTCACGTGATCATAGGCTTTCACCAAATCCAGCTTCAAAATAGGCGTAGGTTTCTTGTTAACCTTGAAAGAGTGAATATTCTCATGCACCGTGAGCACCGAATCCAAAATCTACCTACCTGAAACAAAACCATTTTGTTGAGGTGAAATAATCCTAGGAAGGACACTTTGCAGCCTAAAACCAATAACTTTAGAAAAAATCTTATAGATAGAGTTACATAAACTAATGGGCCTGAAATCACCAAAATTGTCAACCCCAGGCTTTTTAGGAATTAACACAATAAACGTCGAATTCGATTCCTTAAGAATTTTCCTACTACTGAAGAACTCTTTAGTGGCATTGATAACATCCTTGGCAATAATATCCCAATAAGACTGGAATAATAACATCGGAAAACCATCCAGCCCAAGAGATTTATTTCTTTCAAAAGAGAACACACTTTTTAATTTCCCCATCAGACGAAATACCAGACAATCCCCTGTTCTCCTCCTTCCACACCAAATTAGGAATGACATTAAGAAAACCCTACTGGATATTAGGATCAAGAGGACAATCCTTTGAAAGAAGATCCTCAAAGAATGACCGAGCTACAGATCTAATATCATCATCCTCTTCAAGAGAGATATTATTCACAACAATTTTAAATATCCTATTAGAGGATCTATGCTTCAAAATCGTAAGATGGAAGAAACGAGTGTTTTTATCCCCACTCCGAAGCTAGATAGTTCTAGATCTATGCTTCCAGAACTCCTCCTCCTTAGCCACAATGTTATGGAAAATAGATAAAAGGCAACTTTCCTCTTGAAGAAGCAACAAATCATTCCCAGAGGCCTGCATTCCCTATTGCAAGGTGTCTAGTTTAGCTTTAAGCTTTGGTTTCTCCTTAAAGATATTTCCAAAAGAGGATTTGTTCCACTAGATCAAGTTCTACTTAATAGAAGTAAACTTGTTAGAAACTTTATACATGGTTGTGTCGTCAACATTAATATTCCACCACTCAAAAAAATTTGGAATGTAACTCCAGGTGGCTAGTCCAACTTTTTTCAAATCTAAACAGAAAGGACATTTTATGACCCATAAGCTCAACATTCAAGGATATGGGAAAATGATTTGAGCTGAGCCTAGTTAGGGCAGAGAGAGAACAAACAAAAAATTGTAACCAATCAGGAGAGATTAAGGCCCGATCCAACTTAACTTGAATGCGAGCATCCCTAACATGCCTATTGGACCAAGTATAGGATGCATGATCCAAATCCAAATCTAACAACAAATTATCATTAATGAAGTTCATAAGATCAAAGTGGCTATCATCCCCAACCTGGGAGCCCCCAAACTTATCAGAATCATTAAGCGGGGTATTAAAATCCCCCATCACCAACCAATTTTGAAAAGAGAATTGAGATTTAAAGGTATTTAGACTCCCCTAAAATGCTTTCGAGTGCATTTTGAATTAGGAGCATATATATTAGAAATCATTCAAGAGAACTTATCCCTAGGACAAGAAAAGGAAGTAGCCACATGATTATAAAAAAAAGACAAAGCAGAGCCCGAAACAACCTTAGGATTCCAAAAAGTAGCCACCCCACCAGAGACACCATCAAAATCAAATGCCTAACAACCACAATCCTTAAAAAATCTATTCTTAATTTTTTCAACATTGTCAATACCCATCTTAGTCTCCTAAATCAAAATGATATCAGGATGGTGATCTCTCACAAGATTTGCAAGAAGATCCTATTTATGAGTATTATTTAATTCTCAAATGTTCCACAAAAGGATCTTCATAGAAGATTCTGCAAGGGGCTCCTAAGGCCCATCTCAAGTAAATTAGCCTATGCTCCATCAACAATATCACATTTACTCTCCCTCTCTTGGATTTTTTGCAAAGAAGGCCTTCCTCTACCCCTCAGCTCCGAAACACAATCCAACTTCAACTGGTTCCTCATAGCCATTCCCACCATTGAAGGAGTATTTTTCTTATTATTACGAGATTTAGAAGCAGAGAAAACAGGAACCCCAGTCTCCTCCCCTTGAGAATCACAAGAGTTACAAACATTGACAAAAGAGGTGAGCACCAACTTCTTCGACACAACAGTCTCCACCAATGATTCCCCCAAAGACATAGCCTCTGAGACCACAACTGGTTCCTCCACCAGGGAACCCGACAAATCCTCCTTGGATGCTAAAAACAAATCATCTAAGAGCATCTTCAGAGGAGTAACCTTCTCTGAATCAACAACAATAAGAGCCAAATACTTACCACTAGCCTCCTCTGTCAGTTCCAAAACAAGCTCCTTATTAAGTGAGGCCTTCACCTCACCCTCCTTGGATACAAATTTCTCAATGAGGCTGATTCCAATAGATTCCACAGAAGATCCAAGAGCACTCTTAATAAGAGCCTCACAAATAACACTAGCTTCCACTTCGGCAACCAAAACTGACACACCCAAAGGCTAACCGTCATTCACAACATCCACCAAGGGTTCAATTGAACTCAACACTTCCCCTGAATCAAGGTGTTTCCCAATCTCCTTCCACACTTTGGCAAGCATAAATGTTGGCATAGGAGTTGTTTCCTTCTGGGAAGGGGCCAAAACCTTTTGGGAGGGAACCTTAGGCTTCAAAGGACACTTCTTTGCTCAATGACCCACCTTCTTGCAATGAAAATAGGAAAAAGGGATAGACTCAAACTCAATCACTTGCTCCCATACTCCCAACTTAGAATTAATCTTCATCAAAGATGGAAGATCCATAGCTTGATCCAAAATAACACACAATCGAGGATAGACAAGCCAGTGCTATGAAGTAATCATATTATCAATAGATAACAAGCATCCAAGGGTAGATGCAATACCTTTGAAGACTTTCTCATCCCAAAATTCAAGCGAAAGCCCTGGCAAGTGAACCCAGACAAGAGCCAAATCAAAAGAACAAGAACTCAAAGAGAAGCCTACCTCCCATTTCTTCAACACCAAAGTAGATTGACCAATGAGCCAAGGCCCCCCCACCAAGACCTTCAACATATCTTCTTCACAAGAGAATGAAAATGAGAAGAAGCCCTTTGCAAGGGCCTCTACCTCAACCTGACCTTTCAGGTGTCACCGATTCTTATACAAGTTGTGAACCAAGTCAATATTGGGACGGAGCCCAAAAAAAATACCAACCAGTGATTGCTCCATTGACAGAATACCATTATCAATAATACAATCCAACATAGAGACAAAATATTCACTAGCAGACAAATCTGCAAATAAGTCTACTAGAGGTGAGGAACTCTTCTCCTTAAGCTTCACACCAAACAACTTTGACCAAGTATTTTCCTCCAATGAAGCAACAACTTTCTGAAAGGCTCTAGAGTCCATAGAAGCTTTAGGAGCTACATAAAGAGACCCCACCTTGACCAAAGAAGTACCATCAGGACCTAGACCACTAGAGAGAGGAAGAACTTTTGAGTTATCCAATGGAGAGGACCCACAAGTTATCCCATCCAAAAGATAATCGTTTGACACCCTCCCAATGTCAACTCGACCTCCACCATTAACGCCAACCCCGGGAGCAAGGCTTCTTGCCTTCAAAAAAATTGAAATAACCTTACCCAAAGCACCATCTACATTCACAACATCAGCTCAACCCAACGATAGCTCCATGGACCAAAAGTGATCCAGATACTTACCTCAACTATTGCATTGGTCACATCTATCAAGCGAATTTGTTTAGCTAATAGTGCATTTAAATGGGAAATTAATGAAATTTTTTGGGGTCTTCGAATGGGTTATAGGTTTATGAGTGATCATTTTATCAATTACCTTGTGCATTTCAAAGGTTTTTAAGCTCTAAAACTACTCATAATCTTGTGAAGAAACACTCGTGTGTGCTTCTTTTCACCATTATTGCTACTCAAATTTGTTCATTATTTTATTGTCAGTGCTCGTGTGTTCATGCTATGTGTGAATGGTGTGGTACTTGCCTATTTTTTCCCTTCTCCCCACACTCTTTTTTAAGGTTGGATTGTGATCTCTCTTGGGTTTTCATTGGTTTCTTGGTTTTTTCTTAGTTTGTGCATGTGTGGTGTTAGAATGGTGAAATTCTGAATAATTTCACAAGTTTTTCATACCCTTGAGTTTCCAAACGAGTTTTCATCATAAGCACAAGGTCCTCTCTTCATAAAATTTTTCCCATATCTAGCCATGAGATCCCATGGGTCCATCTAGGTCTGAATATTCCATATTATATTTCCTATCGGCATGAAGAAATCAAGGTCTCCCTGATCCATATTTCATTTTCTGCTAATATACATTTGTTGCAGATTATTGGCAAGACCTCAGGAATGTCACACCGATTGGAATTCATCTACAGGTGTCTTTCAGCAGGACACTAGTCATTATCTCGGTGATAGAGGAAGTTTCATATCGGTAAGAATGATTTCACCAGGGTGAGGTCTCACCGAATGGGTTGTGTCTCACCGACCAGTGCATGAGAAAGAACACATCAGCAGGAGATTCATCGTCGGAGTGAAGTCATAGCAAATTCTTTGTGTCTCATTGACTAGCGTGGAACGACCAAGCACTTCGGCCAAACAAAGGGTATTCAGAATGAGGTCTCGGCAAGTACCTCCGGTCTTGTTGACATGCGCAGGGGAATCTTATCAAAGGTTGTCAGGGTAAGGTTATACAGTCTTGCCGACCCATTTTGTCATGCCGACATTTTGTTGTATCGGTGTGAGAATGATAATATCACAGCGACCCATATGTCACACTGATGAGGATATGCATATCGGTAAGACTAAAGTGCATCAGAGTAAAGTCTTACCGATGGTGTTTGGTCTTGCCGACACAACAGAGGGATTATATCAAAGAACTATTGGGAGGAAGTCATGTAGTCCTGCTGACCTATAACTCACACCAATAGAATACTTTGGGGAGAGTCTCACCGAATAGAGTAATCTGGAGGAATGGGTTCGGCGAGACATTTGGCATCGATATGAGTCTTTTCAAAGATTCATAGTCTTGCTGATGAAATTTATTTCATCGGTAAGATCAATTTTATCGGTGAGAAACTTGAGGGTCACGCCAAGATATGGTTTCATCGGCGAAAAGGTGGTTACGTTTCAGCGACCAAAAAAATACCACGGGGTGCATCTCAGTAAGACACAGGGCGTTCTATGAAACCTCTTCCCAACTCAAAATTTTCTTAGCGATCAGAAAATACACTAAAGAGCACATCTCGGTAAGACGAAGTATCATCTGTGGGATATCTCCCTGACAACAGAGGTCATAGCAAAACACAAAGGATGCAGGATGACTGTCGGTGAGACATTGGCCTTCGGTGTGACTACAGGATGTCTCGGCATGTGTTTGGTGCATGTTAAATGAAACCTGAATACTGTTGGTTGACATGGAATGCGAAGCGATGTGTCTTTTCAGATGCAAATGTATAAATGTTCATTTACGATTGTAAATGAACATATAATGATATAATCAGATTAGACAGTAGGTAGATTAGAAATGGATCCAGTAGAATAAAATTCTCAGAATAGAGACTATGATGTATGATTTCAAAATGGAGATATCAATGAAAATCAGTTGATGTGGCTGCTTATTTCTGGTGTCAATTGTCTGTTGTGCTTATCGAAAGTATTACCAAGTTGTCTCCAAGATTGATGCTTTCTAGTTGTTTAAATTGGTATAACAAGTTTATATTCAATTTTTCAGTGCACATTTGTTGTATCTGTGTGGTTAATTGATTGGTTCTTTCAAGAAAAGACTAAATCATTTTGGTTGATCATAGTAATCAGGGAAATTCATCTGGATTATTAAGAAGAGCTTAGCAATCACAGTCTTGCATGTTTATACAAGTTATAAACAAAACATATGCCAACAATTTAAGTGTTTTCTAGAAAGAGGTTGCCCATTTCTATTTCATTTGACTCTGCATACCCAATAAGGCACTAGTCTCTACATTTCACCATTTAGATTCATTCATTTTCTTTACATCTGTTAACTAAACATATTAGGTTTTAGTTTTAATTTTGTATACAATTTATACCAAATTTAGTTTTATTTGTCCATTTCCATTTTCCATCGTGGACAAATCACTGTAAGAGAGAAGATCAAAAGTCAAGTTTACCCAATTCATATAGGTACACTCGTCTAGGTTAAGCAACACCTAAAGAGTAGAAAGCTTAAACTATTTGGCTTTGTCTGTTACCCTAAAACGTACCAAGAGATTGGCAACCTATTGAGGTATTCTTACCTGTGTTTTTGAGAGCTTACATGTGGTCCATTTGTGTATGTTTTAGGATTGATTTGATGTTTTTTTTTGCCACTCTCTTTTCATTTTTCCATTTTTCCATTTTTTTTTTTGGATTTTTTCATTTTTCCTCATTTTTGTTTCATTTTTACTTTTCTCATGTTGTCAAATCGATGTTTGTCTTGACATGCTAATCGAGGATGTTTATGACATCATCCAATCAGGCATTGGGCCTTGACCTTACTAAGTGTTTTTGCCTTAGCATTTTTTTAAGGAGAATTTTTTCAAGTATGAGGTTTTGGTGGTTCTATTTGTGTTTTACTTATGGTTCCTAAAACTTGATCTCTAAGCCTTAGAGAAGAAGCCTATGTTTTTTGAAATTTTTCTCAAAGGTCACTCATCGGACATATCCTTTTTGATTAACTTCTTATTTAGGTAGAAGTTAACTGACATGCCCGATCCTTGACCCTTGATTCCTTAAGGGAAAAACCTTTATTAGAATGAGTTGAGTATGTTGTTTATTTCAAAGCATGTTTTGATGAGGTCTTAAGTGAAATGTCCAAGGTCTGATCCTAAAGTAAGAGAAATAAATTTGGACATTAGACATCAGGAATAACCCTTTCCAAATATTGAACTCACGAATAAATGTTAACATGCCCGATCCCTGATCCCTGAAAGAATTGAACAACTTTTCCGATATCACTGAAATGGTCTTCCCTCCAAACTTATGAAATTGTTACAAATAAAAGGTAGAAAAAACACCCAAATCCTGACTCTCAATAGTGTTTTAACTTGTTTTTAAGTGTTCATAGTTGGTAGTTCCTCTTAAAGATTACATTGTTATGAGAAAGAGGTAGATGATATTCCCAATTCTCGACTCCTGATATATCACAAGAAAAGATAGGAATTCCTCCAATAAGGATGTTTTAGCCCTTTGGTAAGCTATAAAGGGTAGGATTGAGGCTTGATCCCTAAAAAATCCTATTTTTCCTTAAACACTCTTTGAATAAGTTGTTGCTCCATACCCTAAATTATTTATTATTTCATATAACTTAGTTTAAAGATATGTTGTCTCCTTCAGGGTATCTACTATGGATTATTTTAACACATGGTGTTTATATATGCAAGAGATATGCCACTAAAGGATGATTTGAAATGAAGTACCAATACAAAGGATACCACCCACCATCAAAGATGTTCTCTCCATACAAAAATATTGGTGACATTGACCTTGGTCATGTGGACATTGATGAGTTTAAGAGAAGGATATATGATGAAGAAGATAGAACATGTGCAACCACAATATTGGCCAATTTTGGACTAGTAGAGGCAACAACCTTCCCTGTAACTATGTAATCTCTAGAGTTGGTGCTAACATGTGCTCAATACTATGATCACAAACATAGAAGGATAATGGGATTAGTAGGAGATGTGGTGTTGGATGTTAGTATAGACATGATTGAAAGAGTCTTTAGGATCCTTGTCTCTCCCCAATACGAGGCTATGGATATGAAGAAAGTAGTAGAGTACTTTGAGAACAATGAGGCAAGTAGTCTCAATCTAATCATCAGTTAGATGCTTCTCAACCCTAGAAAGATGACCCTTAAGATGGCCAAGGTCCAACACATGAGTGAATTTTGGGAGGATATCAAGGACTTGATTGTGTTACTGAGTAGAGTGTTTGGGTACCCTCATGCTAGGGATTTCTACCCTTGGACAATTAAGCTTTTCTTGATCAGTAATGATAGGAAATTCAAGAAGATTGATTGGGCCACAATAATCAGTGATAACATACATGAATAATTGAAGATAGTCCTACAAACCACCAAGTTCTATATGACATCATATTTGGTGTACTTATTGGTTGTTCAAGCCACCTTCCTTAGATTAAACAAAGTGGGTTCCTTCCAACTTGGGGAGGTAATAATTTTTTAGCACTATCCTCAGTTGAAGTTGGAGGATATTTATACCAATTTCTACATTGTCAAGTATAAATTTGTATGCAGTAATCAGAGGGTTCAAGGGATTTTTCTCTAGGAGAATCTCTAATGAAGCCATGATAGAGCTTAAAAGCTAGGGGAAATGGTATATTCACTTTAAAAAATTTACATATGTCAGAGTGGCTGGATTTCACCAATCTCCATATAAGCTACCAAGTTACCCCTCCAACAAATTGATACTACTAGAAGTTTGAAAAAAAGTTATTGAGATACACAAATTAATATCTAGTAAGCATAAGTCTGGATGTAGCTTCCCCATTAAGGGGTGATCCCACATTAGTGGTTTACAATTTTTGGCCAAACTGGACACTGAAATTATTATTTTTAACTAAATCTTCACATTCGGGCACCTATAGCGGCTAAACCGTGAGGAATTTGAAGATGATGCAAACTAGAGTCTCATCACATTTTTTCTGTAGATTCTAAAAATATCTTTTTCAAAAATTTTGGAATCAGATTGCACTTCTTTTTCCATCTCCCATGAAAACTAGCTTTTTTCATAAAACAACATTTTAAAAAGTGGCGCACACCATATAACGCATAACTTTTTTTCCATGAAGGATAAAAATCTAATTCTTTTGAATTTAGATTTGTAACTCTCCACTTGGTTATATAGCTTTTTATTGAATATTTTTTCTTTAATCATGTTTTGAAATCAAACCAATTACAATTCGGACATAGCACGACCATATAATGCGTAACATTTTTTGTATATATCAAAATTCAACTATTTTTTTGTTGGATCAAGGACTTCAATATCTGGTGTACTCATATTTTTCAAGTTTTTTTTTGATAATCTGCTATTTTTTCACATGTATAGAACAAAGACCTTCATTTTTGATGAAAAATCTATTTAATAAAACTAAAAAACAAATACATAATGAAACCAAAACATATTAAAATTATATTCATTGGATAGCTCATTTCGAGGACTACCTAATTGTAGTTGGTTTTCTGAAGAATCCTCCATTTTCATCCTCAAACCAACCTTTGAAGTGTAAAAAAATAGGTTTTTTTTGTGTTTGAGGCAGAGAATCAGGGTTTAGGGGGGTTCGAATGAACCCCTAGGGGTTCGAGCGAACCACCTTGATTACATGTATTTTTATTTCTTTGTGGGCAGCAAAAGCATTGAATGGGTTTGCTCGAACCCTAGTTCGAGCGAACCCATTTTTGGTTCGTGTGAACCTTCAAGTTCGTACAAACCCCCAAAATCAAAAAAATTGCCATGGGGTCATTTTTTCTCAATTTTCCTTTCTCCATCAATTTTTAAACCACTATCGTCACTTCACCCTAAGATGGGAGTATATTCATGTGCCAACATGTAGAATATAGAGGAATAAGAAACTTTGGTTAGAAGAAAAAGGACCAGAGCAACTATCCAAGAAAGATTTGATATGAGAGAGGCCCAACAAACTTACTCTTCCTCCCCTCCACATGAATCCCCTCTACCATCACTTCCTCCTTCTCCAATGTCACCATACGATCCTCTTCCATCTCCTCCTCTATCTCCTCCATATCATCCACCCTCTCCCCCTCTTGATACATTGTCACCTCCTCCACCTCAAGTTCCACCTTCTCCTCCACATGAACTTCCGCCTCTTCCTTCTCAAAAAGATGAACCATTGGTTTGAGAGGAAGAAGCACCCAATAAAACAATAACAAAAGAGGTAGTGCTAGAGGAAGGCAAGATTCAAAGAGAAGTTCCTATTGAGGAAACCATAGCTAAAGAACATGTAGAGCAAGAGGTGGAATAGGAAAAATAAGCTCAATAAGAATAGGTCCATGGAGGAGGGGAGATAGGATTTGAAACTGAACAAAGGGACACTAAGCTAGCTGACTAAGAAGGATCCCATAATACAAAAATCATCTCCTCTCCCCAAAGAGAAGTGTCCTCTTGTAAGGAATTAGGTGTTGTACACCTTGCATAATGTTTAATTTATTATTGTGTGTGGTGCACCTAGGGGGACCTAGAAGTATGTGTCATGCCCACATTTTATGTACACTAAACAACCTAACGATCAACAAAAACTTTACTAATTTTGCAAAAAAAAACTTTTTCTTTTATTTATTTAAAAGACAAAAATAATTCAATTCACCACTTACAATTATAGTCATTGATCATACTAGTTAAAAGATAAAAATGATTCACTACTTTTAGTGATAGAGTCTACCTACTTTGGGTCGGTTTAACATATAGGTCTACATTCCATCATGTCCAAAAATTCCTCACTCTCAATACCTATATCTGCAAGGTCTACATGACTTGGCACACACATAAGATCAAAGGTAGTTAGCACATGATTACCAAGACAAGCTATATAAATCAATGGTAGATTACAATTTTGGGAGAAAATAACAAGTCACATACAAGACTCAGAAGAACAGTCCTAGGGGCCTGACCTAATGCCTCAGGGGCTCATCGCTCAATGGCCTTGCCTAAGTATATATTTCGTAGAGGCATCGTAGTTCACCAACTTGAGTCACTCCAACTCATTGACTCATCCATATAGGGTATTTCCACTTATTTTAAAAGGATGACTCAACCTCAATCGCAATCATAACACAACTCTAGTATAAGCTAAACTCAATCCTCTACTCAAAAGCTTCATATGAACCAACAAGAATATATACTATAAAAGTGGGTATGCAACCCTTTCTAGGACCCATTACCCTAGAGAGTTTCACAAACGATTGCCACCCACTTAGGTGAAGTTGGGGAACATAGACCTATTAAGGGTATACTAGTGATATATGGATATATAGATAAACACGCATGCTTACACAAGCACTATGACAAGCTATAGCAAGATGCTAAACATAATTAAGGTGACCCTAATAGGTAGTCACAAGATAGGAAAACTCAATTCCTATATGAAAATATAGTAATTTAACAACCATCTAAGAATATGGTCTATAAGATGGGTGAAGCCACAATAGTGGTTTACAATTTGATGGAGGAAGGAAAACTCACAAAAAATGAGCCCATAGCAAAAAAAATTATTTTGGGGGTTCAAACAAACTCGGTTCGAATGAACCAAAAAAGCGTTCAGTCGAACCAAGGTTCGAGCGAACCAAATTAATGCATGCATAGACAGAAAAATTGAAAACCCTTTTGGGAAGGGGGTTCGGGAACCTGGGTTCGACCAAACCTCGGGTTCGACCAAACCCATATGGGTTTGACCGAACCCCCCTTCGCCCTCATTCTCCCCCTCAAGCACTTTGAAAACCTAAATTTTTATGCTTTGAAACTTAGGTTAGGATGAAAATGGAGGAGTTTTCACAAACCCAACTAGAATCAGGTAGTCCTCGGAACGAGCTATCTAACGAATATAATTTTAATATGTTTTGGTTTTATTATGTATTTTTTTTTAGTTTTATTAAACATAGGTTTTCATTGAAAATGAAGGTCTTGTTCCGCACATATGGAAAAATAATGATTATAATTTTTTTTTGAAAAATATGAGTGCACTAGATATTGAAGGTCTTGATCCAACAAAATAAATAAATTTTAATATATACAAAAAAAGTTATGTTATAGGGTTGCACTATGTTTGAATTGTAATTGGTATGACTTCAAACTTGATTAAAATTATAACACTAGCTGAAAATTATTTTCTACACTCTCTTCTTTTCTTTTAATTTGATTCTTTTCCCATTTAAATCCCAATATTTGAATAGGAGGAATACACTAAGGATCATTCATCTGACCCATAAAATTAAGATTTAATGGACAATAACATGTAGAAGCCAGAAAAACAATTGATAATATGCACATTTTCTTCAATGCCTCTCACCTGATTAGAGTTTTAAATATTGCATGACTACATTTCTCTAGGGTTAGGGCCCAATAGTTGTGCGGGTCCAATAGTCGTGCACACCCAATTGTAAATATAATACCCAATAGTCGTTTATATAATGTCCAATAGTTGTGATTTGACTACCCATAATTAAACAAAATGTATGCTTTTGATCTAAAAAGCAACCAATCATGTGATACCACATCAGCGCTCAACTACTCATGATGTAATGCACAAGAATTGGTCTCACTATTTTTTGGGGCCTTTTTGGACACCTTGACAAAAACGCATGCTGATGTGGCATCATATTTGATGATGTGGCCCTGAAACCTTAGTTATAAGTAGAGAACTTGCCAAGTAAGCTGCTGTAAAAAATTGGGAGTGATTTGAAATTTCGACATAGGATAATTAGAAGGTGGAAGTTAGGGTGCACGATCATCGGGCCCTCTCTACTTTATTGTGTTCTCAAAACAAAGCCAAGTGATTCACCCATAAAAATCCTAACCTCATCTCCAACTAATTTTAGTACACATTGATATCAAAACTTATTGATATGGATGTGTTCTTGAAATGAATGAAAATATATTAGGAACAAAAAAATAACTAATGATGTTGTCATTTACTTCTATTCCTTTTGCATGATTCCAGTTCTGGTAAATCAAGAACGCAAAAATTTACAAAAATTTCCAATAACTATATAACTTACTCCCCAAACATTGGTAGACTAAAATAAGGAATTATTCCATAATAGATTGTCTTAATTCTTCGTGGACTCAAAAAGGTATTATTAAGTTCATAGATTGTCTTGATGCAAGGAAAGAAGTTCAAAGTATGGTCAGAGAGCAAGAAAATGTAAGAGAGTACCTGGAATTAGCTTTTCCCATCTGCAAGGCTGTCATATGACATCATAAGTAGCATTATTGAATCAAAATGTAGTATTGTAGCCTTCTCAGCAGGAACTATTAACCCACAAATGCCAAGAAGTGTCATTGCACAAATAGATCTAAGTACACTTGACTTGCCACCACCATTTGGTCCAGTAAGAAGAAACAGTGATTGCATTTGAATTGTGTTTGGTACAGCTGCTCCCTGTACCATGTTGAACCAATAAGGCACCAAACCTACTCCTTCTAATTGATTTCTCACTTCTCCGGGATTTTCTGATGAATTTGGATTCTGATTAATGTCTTTAAGCATTGGAAAGACTCAATCGCGCCTCCTCCCCTCACTCACAAGTTACAGTTCTCCAACCCCCAATTCTCCTCCCACCAAAATAAATTCATTGATTAAAAAGGATTTTGAAACCATCGAGCAAATTTCGTTGGAAGGTGTGAAGCCAAGCTCCACTCAATGCAAGTGCTCTGGTAGGCATGTACGCCAATTGTCCAGGCATCATCTATGCCTGACAATGTTCGATAGAATTGCGAAAGATCTGTTATCTCACGTTTTGCCATATAACGTGGTCAATAAATCTCACATTTAGAACTTGGGAGATCACTTATAAATAATTAAAGAAGCATCTGATTTTCCTGTTGTACATTCATTACGTGTCAAGAATTGAATTTCCCTTTTCAGACCATATCCCCAGCATCATAAACGTGGCAGCAAAGAGTTACTCAATATTGCTCGCATTTGAAGGCCCTAAAATAATTGCACTATAGTTGCCTCCAATCCTAACATTTCATTTTGCTCATTACAATGTTGAGCAGGAGAGATGGACTTGGCGGTGGTTATAAGAATCTAATTCCTATTTGTATCCCTCCATAATTTAAATTTTAAGTTTCATTGGTAATTACTATCTATGCACAACTTAACAAATCATAATTTAAATTTATTATTAGCCGATAGGTTATTTACGTGGGAGACCCCACCGATCTCCTTAGTCTCGATGTCACGCGAGAACCATGGCCAGCCGCTCGGGAGCTGAATGCTGTAATAACGAAAAACCGATGATCCGTATTCTGCTTCATGGGAAGGGAATGACGGGCCCCACGCTCAATCCAATGTTTAGGTAATGGGTCCCATGGAGGGGGGCTTCCTAAAAAATTTCAGCGGTGCTGCAGAGATTTTTTAGGAATATTTTAAAGATAGTGGTCCCATGAATTCAATTTTGCAATTCAGCTTAAAAGTTTGAGCTCCAAAATTCAAGGGATGAAGTGGAGTAATTTGATAAAAATTAATAAACAAATAAAGATTCTCTCATTTTTTAGTTTTTTTTAGGAATTTAAAATTCAAAGTGATAGACAAGTGGCAGAAAAAATTCCTAAGCTGTAGGGGCAATTTCTAGCCCCACCTCAATTTCACCCGCTGAAATTTGCAGTCCTAAAAGGTAGGGGCTGCTATTTTTCAGGAGGAGATTCCAATTAATCTTGTAGCATAATTTTTTTTGCTCCATGGGACCGCTTGATCCATGAAAATATGTTCGCTCATGGGGACCATAAGCAGTTAGGGACCCGTTTTCTGCATACTCGAATACCAGATAGGCATGCTGCTCCTCGTGGCCGAGGCAGATGCCAAGGAGGGTAACAAGATTCGCGTGATGGAGTTTGTGAAGCATATTTATTTCCCTATAGACTTCCCCTTTCATCTGCTTCATCGCCACTTTCTTCCCGCGAAGCAAAACCGCTGGAAACAGAGCTCTCAATCTTGGACTCTCGCCGAAATTTTCGGTAGCCCTCGGAGAACATTTGGATCGTTTTTTCGCGAATCTTCTTCAATCTTTTTGCCTCTGCTTCCTGGAATAAAACCAATTGAATATTTAATCAAAGTTTAAACAAAGACCGTAAGCATCTACAAATTCCGGCCTTTCTAATGAAAAGTTTTCGCTGGCATCAACTGTATCTTGAGAGAGTTCTGCATTAAAGATCTCTCTCCCGGTAACTCCATTATATGCCTCTTCCCAGCAAGTATTGTTTCTGCAAGATTTTGTTCCCGGGGGGATGGTAGAGCAGTCTCCACAGCCGAAGAGGGCAGATCCAGAGGCCGTGCAGAGAGGAGTGTGACAAGGAATGAAAAGATAGGTGGAAGATCGGTAGGCCGCAGTTTTGCAGTTGAGCCACAGGAAGTCTCCCGCTAGATCCACCACCACTCTGTCTTTCCGCAGGGGAGTCTTGTGCTCGATTTCCATTACATATTGGAGCGTTGTGGGATCCTTTGACAGCGGAGCAGCCACTGTAATTATGCGGCTTGCACCGCTTGGTATTGAGGAGGCCCAGTATAGAAAGGAAAGGAAGAGCGCGGCAAGGTAAGTCATGGTGGATTGAGAAGGTGCAGAGCTACATTATGAGAATCGCCATATCCAACCAGTTGTAATAAACACGTTGAAAATATACTGTAACTCATTGATGACGATCATATAACCAAAGAGTG